>LBNU01018166.1:3448-75714 GCA_014162995.1 Artemisia annua | reverse complement strand
AATTATGTGTTGTTTTTTTTGCCATTATAAGCTGTTTTTTTTGTAATATGTAATAAGCTAGTTGTTTGGAAAAAGAGTAATTGGTATAAGCTAATCCAAACACCTTAGTTTATGAGCTTATTAAGCCTTCGTTTTGGTCATTTAACAGCATAAGCTAATCCAAACACTTGCTTATCAACTTATCAAACATAAGCTAATCCAAACACTCAACATGGGCTTTTACACATTAGCCATAAGTTGTTTATGAAACATAAGCATAAGATCAAATCATAAGCTTAAACACACACCCCCTTAGACTTTAGTTCACCGTAATTCCAAATGCTGTATTAGGCCTTTTTTGTGTGTGTGCATTAAACATTGATTATCTTAATTCAGTTTTTTCAGTTACTAATATTTGCACAACTGTTTCAGTATTTGTCCAACAACATCACCTTATGATGCAAGGTAAAGCAGAATGCGTATCTTTGGATACAATCAGCCACCTTCCTTCACCCATCATAGAAAACATCCTATGTCTTCTTCCGATTAAAGAAGCAGTGAGAACAAGCATCCTCTCGAGGGATTGGAGGTACAGATGGACCACAATTCCTAAACTTGTGTTTGATGAGGAAGAAATGTTTGATGAGGAAGATATGTCTGATGAGGATGATTGGCTCGATGAAAGGAAGCTTAAGATTGTATCTGCAATACGTCAAGCTCTGGTTTTGCACCAAGGTCCAATCTTTGAGTTCAGCCTTTCAATGAAAGCAGATTCCCGTTATGTTGAACTTGACCAAATAATACTTGATTTGACTAGGAACAAAAATACTCTCAAGAAACTTACACTTCGCTTGACTTTAATTGAAACCTACCCGTGTTCATATAAGTTACCCCTATCTATCTTCTCCTTTCAACAATTAACAAACCTATATTTCAGTCACATTGCTTTTGAGTTTAATCCAACATTCAGTGCATTTGGTAGCCTTACAAGTCTATACGTTCATCATTCAAACGTTTCTAGAGAAGTGCTTCTTCATCTCTTATCAAATTGCCCATTACTTAAAAGATTAAAACTGGTAAGTTCTTACTTGAAATTTTATCTTCTTGGGCTTTCATAACTTATCTGAATATTGTAAACTGTTGCAGTCATTTCAACCGGAAACTGATGGATACATCACCTTTCATGAACTATCTAAGTGCTTGCCTGTGATTGAACACCTGTCTGTTCATTGTTCGGGAGTCGAGGTAATATTATCCACATGAAACATAATTGATTCAGCTTGGGAAAGAATGCAGTTTTCTAATATTCGTTTTTTCTATGGTTCAAGTGTGCTTTTCAAGACTATGCATGGCGAGAGCTTCCAACTGCATTAGTCAACCTCAAGTACATCTCTTTGTTATGGACAATGCTCTTTGATGATTGTCACTTACCACTTCTTTGTCATGTGCTCAGAAGCTCCCCGAACTTGGAGAAAATTAAGCTAACGGTAAATATTATGGATCTATCTCATATCTATTTTTTAGTTCTTAATTAAATGTTAACTGACACAAGAATTACAAAAATTCCTGTAGATGTATGACTATTACAATTCTGAGTTAAAGTCCGATACACTGGGAGATTGTTTGGATATTTGGTTGCAGAATTTGAAGGAATTGAAGATATCACGTTTTTCCAACTCGGAGAGTGAGATCAATTTTGTGAAGCTTATCTTGGCCAAGTCACCCGTGCTGAAGAAGGTGATCATACAAGTTAGATTTGAGGATGCTGATAGAAAGTTACAGATATTATGAAGAAAGTTACAGATATTAAGAACTTTCTTACAGTCCCCACATGCATCACCATATGCAGAAATCATTGTTATGTGTCGTCGTTTTGAATCTTGGGATGATAAACTATGCTACAGAATCCATGGAAATCTACTACGGTGGAGTTCAACTTGTTAATCTTTAGTGTTTGTTCAGTTGTCTTCAACACAATCGATGAACTCAAAATGTATCTGATTCTGAATGTACTTCTTTAACTTTTGGTGTCGCATTGGCTGCTGCAAGAATAGGCGTGGTGTAACCTATCTTGGTTTTTCTATTTAGATTTTAGGTAACTGGGTATACAATTGCGCTCACACTTTTGAGTCTCTAATACGTAACTGGTACGCAATTGAATGAGTAAGAGTTGCTTGTCGTGGCAGGGTTTTGAGCATCGAGAATTGTTTTTTTCTCTAACAGAAGTTTATATAGTATGCTCTTTTTTACTTTATATTGTACTGCAAGTAGATAAACAATAATTTGTTTTGAGCAAATTAATCGTCTTAAACATGTGACTGTAAAATGTGTTCAAATCTAGAGAATGCAAATGTCATCATCTTATAGTTGGAACATCTGTTATTCTGGTTAGACTGGCCGTTGGATTTATCAGGTCTCAGGAATGCAAAATATACACGAACCGATTAAAACTTCTTGTAAAATGTTTCGTCGGGTTTTTGTAGGGGTTGTAAGGTATCATGGGATACTGATCGGTTTATTCATTAAAAACAATATATTATTAGTTCTATAAATTTTCCTTGAAATGGTTCAAGAAGGTTAATCTGTCTTTCTACCAAATCATTTTGACTTACAATCTTAGCCACAAAAACATATAGGCTACGTATCACAGCCGCTGATTTTCCCCTCACTCTCTTGCAGCCGTTGGATGAAGACGTGGTAACTGTTCGACCATTATGAAACTACTTGGTATGAACCAAGTCTATATCGTGTTTAATTAGTTCATCAATTTGAATTATAATTTTTATAAGTCAAGTAAAAAAAATTATGGCAGTAATCATGTATAAGTATTAACTGCTGCTTTTGGACAATACCCCTTCATATAAAACCTCTCTCCAGTCAGCACATGTGCCACATTACTTGCAATGAGCAAGCATCAAACATACTTAAACACCCACAGACCAACTTGTGCTTTGCCCAAAGTCACTCCAAAATTTCTGCATCATTCCCAGAAGAACCACATGACTACTTGCTCTCTTGTACTATTTCCAACTCAAAAAGTTAATGCGATAATTATAAAGTAATCAATCACCCTGTTTTATAGAATATTGTTAGAAACGCCTTCGGTTGAAGTCATTTATACCAAATTATGTGACTTTATTACATCGTCCTGAAACTATATTTCACAAACATACATACGATATACCAAAAATATTACAATATGCTGTGTTCTTGAATGTCAATACCCTTGATACAACTTTTAAACTTATAAAATAACGAATAATATTTGCGTATGTGCAACACTAGTAGCAGTGTGAGCAGCATCAAACATGCTCCACTCACAGAACAAGTTGTGCTATTGTCAACAAAAATTAATCCAATTTTTGTGTCATTTCCAAAATATAAATAGACCACATGACCACTTGTTCCCCCTGAATCCTATTTTCAATACAAAATAACTTGCTGTCAAAACCTAAGACCATGCAAACCATTCAATCAAAACCTGTATTAAAAACCATATATAGCACAAAACTACTGTAATCATAGCATTGAAAATTGTACAATGATTCAAAATTAATGAACATATCACATTTGACTTAGTCAGTCACAATTGTTGGACAAAAGGAATCATGGGTGCAAAAGTATTTGCTGGCATTGTCACTTAATCACCTACCATATCACCTATCAAATCATATAAAATTCAAAATCTTGTACAGTACACCACTAAATATTGGGCTATATAAACCAAGAAACCTAGCTCTAAGATCATATTCATATCTAATCCTCTACTTCATTATATCAACAACAAAAGAAGTTTAGATCTATTTTTCAGGATTTTAAACATGCAGAAAATACTTGGAGCAAGTTTAACAAGCCGAAGGCAGATACCAGTGAGAGGACAGGTTATGGTGAGGATAGCTGCAACGGCTTATCATTCGGTGGTTTCTGTGTTCTCAAAGCTGCCACGTGCCGCCACTTCTCCAGCGACTGGACGTACCTAGAGAGTTCGATATGGACACAAGCGATTAGTATGATGCATTAGATGTATCTTGATAATGTAGTATAGTTTGTAGATTTGTCTTTCTAGTTGAAACTTTGCGCCGTGTTCTTGAATGTCAATATGCTGTGTATCTGATAATTTAAGAAAAGCTTTCTCCGGAACAATTATGTTATAACTAACTTGTATCTTGTGTGTTAAAAGCTGTGTATTTATGATAGTGAGCACCGAAGAACACATCTTAACGCCTACTCTTTTCTGATCTCACCCATGCACAAGTGAAAAAGTGTTGTAGTACTTTGTAGCTTTGTGCATGGGCATTTGTACTCTACCAGTCTACCATATATCGACCATCGCATAAACCCTCCTAAAATCAGTGAAAAAAGTCACATTACTGTTTCATTTTGGTCCAAACAGTGAGAAATATGGAGTCCTAATTAGTGGAAGCGATATGGCATGTGCATGAAACTTGAACCATGAATCTAATTATGGATTCGCCCTAAACCCATTTTCTACAGTAGTTTACGGATAATAAGTACAAATAGTAAGCATGGAAAGCCAAACTCCTGGTAACATATACACTTAAATCTATAAGAACGTTCGTGTCCTGCATATAATCGTACAAGACGACTTTACAGTAGTAACAAGCACAAATATAAAAATTTCTGTTCATGTAGATTACTAGCAAGTTAAGAGTATTAAATTTCAACTAGGCATTACAACGGTTGATTCACCATCATTATAGTTGCAAATTAAACTGGTCTTTTTTCACTTACGTGATTTGCATCATTTGTTTCATGAGTCGAGTCAGATCTTACTACCTTGACAACTAAAACACCTTTTAGCAACAATAGCACAATACTGAGCTAATTCACCCTAAGAATTTAATCTTATAATCGATTAGTCAATACAATACTGACTTACCATTGGTCAAACATCAGCTTCTTCCTAGATGGTCCAATAGAATTTTAACAAATTTGTCGGCATTGTTTACCAACCCAATTCAAAATGAGACAACGTGTACTAATTGTTGCACTTTTATAAACACCAAGTTGCATAAAGTAAAAGGCCAAAATTCAGATGCATAAACTATGTTTGTGCAGTATCATTGTCAATTTGTAATTTTTTAATTAGTAAGAAAATCATCTAATGGATTCAGTTAGTGGCCACTTCAAATCATTGACAGAAAAGTAAAGACTGATTATGAACCCCATGATAATATACTAAAGCAAAGATCAATGTATCCACAAAAGCAGTTTGCTTTTGATTTGAAATATACAAATATCTTACTTTTCAAAGATAACAAGCATTATGATTGTTCTTAACTTTTTAGTTTTAAATTGTGTTATTCGTGACATAATCTGATGCAATAATCATATTTCCTCTAGAAGCAAATATATTCTTATTTTATATTATTCTAATCACTGTTAAAGTAACAACTATAGTTCATCCACAGAATTAGCAAGTAGCTTTACACAAGAAATATTTAATATTTTATTCCCCCTATTCACCTCACGATACCGGTGTCTGAATTTTAACAAGTGACCCCACAGAGGCTCAGGGTTCATACAAAACAAATATTGTATTATTGTGCACACAATGTATACAACCATGGGGGCAAAACACAACATGGTAGCATATAAAAGTTTCAGAACTATCACACATGTGTACAAGTTACAAGGTAAGGCTGAATTCTTAATCTTCTATCTCTTGGAATAATTTTGACATTCCCGATGCCATCAACTAATATAATTAGCAGTAAAAGTTGACACCAGTCTAGTGTTTTTGTACAAAAGTTACTGCCTTTACTATTCTCTCATCGGTTTTGTGCTGGAAAATGTTACTGATGTCTTAAGATGTAAACTTAAAACTTCACGGTTATAGCTATCGTAGGTCCGAGCTTACTAGGTATTTATAGGCATTAATTTTGTCCCAAGTTGGTAGATAAGAAATATTTAAGTAATGAAGCAAGGAAGGTAGTATTTGGCATGTAGTTAATAATGGAGCCAATTTTGACTTGTTCAAGCAGATGGTCTTCCATAGAAAAACAATGGGGAACAATTCCAGGCAAGCAGATGCTCCCTCATCCAACTTTAATTGACCTTTTCAAATACTATTTAACTATGTTTCCACACAAGGCTATACTGTGTGTTCACACTTCACACCCAAAAGACTTCACTCCTCAACCATTGAAAATTCAATAACGGTCTTCCCTTTATTACCAGTCACTTAGATAGTTAAATCTCAGTAAGTGTTTGTCAAATGCGTCCATTTTAACCCATTTACTTAAAATGACCATCTTTGGTATGTATTTAATATCTAACGGGTCAAATGTATTAACTAAGAAAAACTAACTGAAAATAATGAAAGTCAAATGGTCAAATGTCACCCAAAGTAAATAAACTTTTCCAATAATGAGACAGTTAGTTTTTTAAATCATATTTAATACGTTTGACAAGATTTAAATAACATGGACAAAAGGTGACCCATTTGTACTCGCACAAAAAGTTGCCTGTTTTGACAGAAACCTATTCGGAACAGTACTATATAACCGGTTTTTACTTTGACCCATTTTAATCCGTTACCCGACCCACTCATTTTTCCACTTCTGATTTCACTTAAACATAATACCAACTTTGTTTCTTGTATCAATGAACAAAAAACTAAGGAATCAATTTGTCCCAGGCATTAGACAAAAGAATTTTATTTTATAGGAGACAATTTGTTGGCATTGCCAATGCCACATATCCCACTCCTACTAAGAATTTAAAAAAAGAAAAGAAAAGAAAATAAAATAAAATAAAATAATTAAAAGGAACCATCAACTTATTCCTAAAGTCTTGAGTCAAAGTTGAGTGCCTATATATACCCCCTTATACAGATACCATCACAAACACAAATCCAGTGACTCACAAACCAAGTGACTCACAATTCAAGCGACTCCTAAACCAAGTTTTCTGTCTTGTCAAAGCTTTTCTTAACACTAAAAATGTTGAATATGGAAGACAGGTACAGAGAGAGCAAAAGAGTCATACCAAAGAGGGGACTGATAAAGTCAAAGATAGCAACAATGGCTTTCCATTCAGTGGTTTCTGTTTTCTCGAGATCTAGAGGAATGTAATTCATTAGTCTGTGTGTTAGATGCCATAATGTACATTATGTTGATTTTGGTTTCTCTGTCATGTAATTTCAGTTGAGAGTTAACTAAATTACATTCATGATTTTGTATGACGGAGTTCTTATTTTATCGATCGTTTCTTTTTATATTATACATTCATGAATACAGACACGAACCACACAATACTCTAATGAAAACTTCCCTGCCAGAATACGAAAAATTCCCACATAAACTATTAGAATAACTCAACAAGTATAACTCTACACTCAGAGTGTTTGGAATTGCTTATTAAACTGTTTACGTGATTTAAAATAATCAGATCAGACAACTGTTTGTAACAAAACGCAATGCATCAGATATTATTTGAATTTACTTGTGCTATATCAAAACACAATAATCAGATCATGAATATATAATGCGGCTCTGAGACTGATTGTTTCACCCCCATATAATCAGATAATCAGTTTTAAAAGGCAATCCCAAACACGCTGAAGAAGATAGTTATGAACATTTTCAAACAATGTGACTAGGCAGGTGGTGGTGGTGAAGGGTAGGATTGGTAACCATGTAGCTAGTAGCGGTGATGCGGGTTGTTTTGAGTAAGTGACTAGTAATAAGATGAAAATTCAAAATTTATTTTTTTACATGTATTTAGATTACCAATTCGTCCTTCGCATAATAGACTTGTTTTAAGTACTTAACGACAAAAAAAAAAAAAAAAAAAAAAAAAAAAAAAAAAAAAAAAAAAAAAAAAAAAAAAAAAAAAAAAAANGGTAAATTAGCGGCAATTATCACCTCTAAATCTGTGTAATCTAATAGAAAATTAGGAACGATTTTGTATCTTACTCTTTATTTTACACTTTTCTTTTTCGATAGTGGCCAACCCATATGCACACCATAAAGTGTATCTAACCATGGAGCATAAATCATGTTCCAACATGGTACTAAAAGATATGAGCATATTTACCAACTTCACCTTTTTCTTCCCCTTTTCCATTCCTAAAACGTGTCCTGATTCTCTTCTACATACTCTTAAAATAGTTGAAGCAAGGGACAATGGATCGTTATAATAAAATCCCCAAATAAAGAAATGATCCCAATAAAGAACCAAGAGATTCAACCATATAAAAGTTGTTTCCTCAATCCAAAGCCTATTTCTATTTTATTCGACACAATTAGCTGTCAATATTGACGCATCACAATTATCTTAAATCTATTGTACTCTACTCTAAATAAGTGTCCAAAACCTACACTTTAAAAAAACTAACTAACCATATCAATTTATAGATTCAGTGTGCCTAAATGTAATGTTAAAAAGAGAATCTTTGACAGCCACCAATTCGCTGGCGTTGTCTCTCAACTCCTCACTAGTGAAGAAAATAATATTCAAGTAGAAGTTTCTTTCCTGCCCGTGGTATTCTAATAGTTGGTGCATCCTCTATATAAATACCCCATTTTGTGCAAGAACATATCAACTGACTCAAACACAAGTACAGACATATCAAACATTTTTCATAAAGTATTAAAATATGGAGAACATTTTTAGAGAAAGTTTCACAGGAAGAAGGGTTATACCAATGAGGGGCCAGATAAAATCCAGGATAGCCGCGACTGCTTTTCAGTCTGTGGTTTCTGTCTTCTCCAGAGTATCTTTGCATCGAAATGTTTCACGTCGAAGAATCTACTAGACATAGAGATCAAGATGGAACGGGAATTATAGCATATACTAATGGGATGTATGAAATATATATATGTATATTCTTACTTCTCTATGTCATATCAGTAGATAGTTCGTAAGCGTATGTACATTTTTATAACTAAAGCGAATGTACATTTTTATACCTCCAATTTTCAGTGAAAATTTTTAGAACTGAAGTGTCCCTCCTGCATTTTTTGCATAATTTATGTCATGAAACAGGCAGAATTGTTTATTTTCATTTTCTTTGTGATAATCTGCTGAGATCCTTGCTTGATTTATCCCAAGTGGTCTGTGTTTATTTTATGTTTTGGATTATACATTTTGATATAACATTTATCGGAATTTTGTATTTTCATAATTACAAATTAAAAGCAATACAAATGATGGCAAGGCAAGGATATATGAACTCTTACTTTTCAATATGGCTTATATGTTGTGCATATGTCCAAGGATTCACTTTACCACCATTAGCCACTAGATTCAGAACGGTTAATAATTCTTGCCATTTGGACAATGAGTATTTATGTAAAATGTTGAAACTATAATTCAAAGTTGGCAAATAGTCCTAGGATGTATCTTTTCTGGTCCATTTTTTAATACACAGCAAGTGCAGCAAATCTTAATATTATTTGTAACGCAACGACTGGACAGGATAAGAAACCGCCCCATGTTTCAATTTATTCTTTCTGAAGCAACTATAATGGATAGGCTCTAAGCATCGTACGGTATACCCTGTTGATCTCTTGATGATAGCTTAACGAACACCTCACAGACACTTGCTGCATTATGATATATAAGAAAATAAATCGGATTGCATAGCATTATCATGCTTCTGGATGTATCTTACAATTTTATGTGTTTGGATGCAACACAAGGAAAATTACAGAAACCATTTACATGATTATGCTATCCCTCTTCAAACCGCTCTTTACATCACCCTTCACTGGTCTATATCTAATTCAATACGAAGTTTATTTCTAGCCCCTAATCTTCTTATAGTGAGTCACTCACCCAAACAACCGACTCACACCAATCATGCATCAAATAATCTTCAATATAGGGATTTTCCATACTGCAATATGGAATCCAGTTTCAGAGAAAGCCAAGAGCAAAAGGGTCATACCAAGAATGGTGCAGATAAAACCAAGGATTGCAGCAACTGCCTTTTCTTCCGTAGTTATTGTGTTCTCTCGAGCATCTTCCATAAAGTTTCCCCATGGGATAACCTACTCCAGAAAGATCAAGATGGAAACAGTTTTAAGTATATAGTTGATCATGCATGATCGTTTTGAGTAATATTGCTTGGAACGTAAGGGACTGTTCAGCAGAAAATTCGTTTTTTATGGATTTAAGAATTTGAACACAGTGGTTCTCTCGACAACATACTATTTTCTGAACGGTATACACACACACACGCTGCTCTAATCTTATACGCTTATTTCTGTCGACAACATATTAGGCTTTAACATAATAAACTAAAGTGATATTCACTGTAACGAGAAGTTAATGCACGCCAGTTAAAGGTCAAACAAACCCATGTGGTTCTCATTTATCACTTACAACCAGCACACTTACATTTTATGTTTTCTGTTTCTTAAAAGTGACCAGCCCCTATGCACACATGTAACATAAAGTGTCTAACCATGGGGCATAAATCATGTTCTAACATGGTACCAAAAGATATGATCATTATATAACAACTTCACCTTTTTCTGAACTTCTTCATTTCAAAACGTGTCTCCATTCTCTTCTGACATACTAATATAATAAGTTAAACAAAAACTATAGATCTTAACAACCAAAATCTCCCATAAGAAAACAAAAAGATTCAAATTCATATAAAGGTTGCTTCCTCGCTCCAATGCACTTGTTTTCTTATTCAACACAATTAGCTGTCAATATTGACACATCAAGTTATTCTAAACCTAATAACCTATTGTACTCTACTCTTAACCAGTGACCAAAACCTATACTTAAAAAACTAATGAACCAAAACAAGTTATAGATTCAGTGTGCCAAAATGTAATGTTCAAAAGAGAATCTTAATACAGCCACAAATTTGCTGGCATTGTCTCTCAACTCCTCACCAGTGAAGAAATTAAAATTCAAAATAGAAGTTTCTTTCCTGCCCGTGGTATTCTAATAGTTGGTGCATCCCCTATATAAATACCCCATTCTGTTCAAGAACATAACAACTGACTCAAAGTTTCAAACACAAGTACACACACACATATCAAACAATTTTCATAAAGTACTAAAATATGGAGAACATCGTCAGAGAAAGTTTCACAAGCAGAAGGGTTATACCAATCAGAGGACAGATAAAATCCAAAATAGCAGCATCAGCTTTTCATTATGTAGTTGCTGTGCTCTCTCGAGTATCGTTGCATCCCAACATTTCCCATCGGCGAACATACTAGAGATAGAGACCAAGGTGTAAGGAAACCATAGTGTATATTCTAAATTTCTTTGTAATATCAGTTGAAAGTTTTGTAAGGGAAGTATTAATAACATAGATTTGCATAATTTACCTCTTTTATGATATAAACTCTCAACTCTTTTTGCCAACACGAACATATTATGTGAAACCGATAGCCATTAGTAATACTATTTACAGTTTATAAACTCATGCAATAAACTGCGCAAAAAATGCATCTTGCTCCTTTGGAATTTGTATCATCTGCTTCTTTAGTGTCTTCAGCTCCATGTAAATTTCTTCATTCTGTGAATGTGACGTATCATCCGCAAAAAAATAGTGTACCAATCCTTTCACTTGAATCCCGCTGGAACCGGGTTCCTTACAAACAACTTTGTCTTTCATTTCCCTTCTTAACTGTCTTACATCACCCCACATACCAGCAGAAGCATAAAGATTCGACAAAAGAACAAAACTAGACTCGTTTTCAGGCTGCAACGCCACAAGTTCTCTTGCAGCAACCATCCCGATATCAACATTGCCATAAATATTACATGCGGATAACAGAATTTGCCATATTCGGGCATCAGGGATCATGGGCATGATATCAATCAGTTTCTTAGCATCATCTAATTTTCCAANGTGCATCCCCTATATAAATACCCCATTCTGTTCAAGAACATAACAACTGACTCAAAGTTTCAAACACAAGTACACACACACATATCAAACAATTTTCATAAAGTACTAAAATATGGAGAACATCGTCAGAGAAAGTTTCACAAGCAGAAGGGTTATACCAATCAGAGGACAGATAAAATCCAAAATAGCAGCAACAGCTTTTCATTATGTAGTTTCTGTGCTCTCTCGAGTATCGTTGCATCCCAACGTTTCCCATCGGCGAACCTACTAGAGATAGAGATTAAGGTGTAAGGGAACCATAGTGTATATTCTAACTTTCTTTGTAATATCAGTTGAAAGTTTTGTAAGGAAATGTCAAATTTACCTCTTTTATGATATATACTCTCAACTCTTTTTGCCAACACGAACATATTACATGAAGCCAATAGTTATTAGTAATACTATTTACAGTATTATAAACTCATGCAATAAACTGCGCAAAAGACGCATCTTGCTCCTTTGGAGTTTGTATCATCTGCTTCTTCAGTGTGTTCAGCTCCTTGTAAATTTCTTCATTCTGTGAATGTGATGTATCATCCGCAAAAAAATAGTGTACAAATCCTTTCACTTGAATCCCGCTGGAACCGGGTTCCTTACAAACAACTTTGTCTTTCATTTCCCTTCTTAACTGTCTTACATCACCCCACATACCAGCAGAAGCATAAAGATTCGACAAAAGAACAAAACAAGACTCGTTTTCAGGCTGCAAAGCCACAAGTTCTCTTGCAGCAACCATCCCGATATCAACATTGCCATAAATATTACATGCGGATAACAGAATTTGCCATATTCGGGCATCAGGGATCATGGGCATGATATCAATCTGTTTCTTAGCATCATCTAATTTTCCAACTTTACCAAGCACATCAACCACACAAGCGTAGTGTTCTAAACATGGGATAACTCCATGAAGATTAATCATAGAACTTAAATGATAATGTGCTTCATTTACTAATCCTGCGTGAGCACATGAACTTAAAACCCCGAGATAAGTTATCTCGTCAGGTTTCATTCCAAATTCGGGTATTTTGGTTAATAGATCATAAGCTTTACTATAGCAACCAAACTGAGCATATCCCATAATCATAGCATTCCAGGCAACTATATTGTGGACGTTTGTTGCATTTTGAAAAACGTGTTCTGCATCCTCTATACTACCACATTTACTGTAAACATCTATGACAGCACTTTCTATAAACTTATCGGTACTAATTGCGGTTTTAATAGCCAACGAATGAAGAGATTTTCCTTGATGAAGGTCTGATAATGCAGCACACGATTTTAAAACTATGTTGAAAGTTGTGATATCAACATTTAGGGATGAGTTCCATCTTCTATAAAACAAATTTTGGACATCACTATAACATTCACACTGATCAAAGGCTCCTAACATTGCATTTACGTGTACCACATCTACACTATCAATCTCACTAAATAAGTTTTTTGAATAACTAACTCCGTTGGATTTCGCATAAGATGTAATCAGACGACAGAGAATTGAATCGGTATATATAAATCCAAGTTTAAGGATAAGTGAATGGATCTGCAGTACCCATTTCAAGTCGGATAGTACTTCAAGAATGCTTAAAAGTGTGTATTCATTAGGTTGTAGCAAAGAATTTTGCATCTTAGAGAAAAACTCAATAGCTTGGTTAGAAAGACGATACTGAGAATAACCACTAATCAGCGAGTTCCAAGACACTGAATCAAGACAAACCATCTCATCAAACACACACCTAGCATCATCCATCTTCCCACTCTTAGCATACATGGAAATCAACGCGTTACAAACAGAACTCACTCCCAAATACCCACCCTTCCACACAATTGCATGCACCTGCCTCCCCATATCCACCGTCTCGCCACCTTCAACACTCGCCAAAACATTAATCAAAGTAAACTCATTCACCTCACACCCTCCCAACACACAACGCTTAAACACCTCAAACGCATCCCAACAATCCATCGCCACACCAATCCTCCCCGTCCACGACACAACATCCCACTCAGTCATTTCCTCAAACACTTTCACCCCGTCCCATCTCCTCCCACACCTCCCATACATAACCATAATCGCGTTACACAAATGCATCGAGAATCCACCCAACCACCCTTTCTTCACACACCACCCATGAATCACCTCACCCTCCCTCACATCAAAAACGCAACCAAGTACACCACTCAAACAAAACTCATTAAACTCAAACCCGAACCTCAACATCTTAGCAAAACACTCTCTACCCTTATCATAAACCCCATTCCTAACATACCCATTAATCACAACACTCCATATCACATTATCCAAACACCCAATATCACACTCATCAAAACACTTAACACCAGAATCCAAACACCCAAACTTCATAAACCCCTGAACCAACCCACTAACCAAAACCACATTTCCACTAAACCCGAGCTTAAGAACCAAACCCTTTAGACCCTCCAACATTCTAACATCATGACAACACTTGATCAAGCTACTAAATGTAACTTCATCAGGGTTAAGGTTTAACAGCCTTAGCTCGGTTAAAAGGCGAAAAGCAGGCTCGGGGTGGTTCTCACGCGCGCAGAAGGCGATAAGGGAGTTGAAAACTGCGGTGTCGGGGTTTACGGTGAGGCGAAGGAGGTAGGTGGCGCGTAAGAGGGGTATTTGGGCGCGTGAGATTAAGGAAGAGGCTTGGTGTGGGGTTAAGGATGTGTTGGATTTGATAAGGAGTGTTAAGATTGTGTTTGTGAGCTTGGTGTTGTGTTTTTGGATTAAGGTTTTTAGTGTCTGCATGAGGAAGGGTTTAAGGAATATATGATTTTGTTGACGCTTGAAGACCTGTCTGGTTTTAAGTTTATATGAGGATTTTTTTACCCGTTCTCTGCTTCGAGGCGCGGTGTTTTACGTAAAACAAATTTCGTTACACAAACATGGACTATTTATGTAATTTTTTGTTACATAAATAATCCCCAAATTTAACCTAAGGACTGTATTTGTAATTGCAAGTGTTCATTACATAAACATTTTTCTATTTAACATAGGGGTTGTTTCTGTAACCGCAAGTAACATGAGGGACGTTGTTTGCAAACTTAAGACTTTTCCTTGGATCTAACTGAAGGACTGTTTCTATAATCAAAAAAAAACGGTAAGGAACTTGTTTGCAATTTTTCAAATACTATGTTTGTAATCGTAAGTAAACCCAAAGGACCATTATTGTCATTTTTATTGGATGTTTTGGTGAATAGTAAACATTTACATTTAAAATAAATATATGAAAGAAAAAAAATTACATGCGACTCTGAATCGACTAGATGTCCGGCTTGCGATAGTGCCATGAAAACAACCCAATATGTGTTCATGCAGTGCCCTGTCGCTTCTTCGTTGTGGTCGATGGTTGCATCTTGGCGGGGCTTCGCGGATCAGCCTATAGTTCTAGGAGACTTGATCAATTACATCAGATCAGTCAATCCTAAACCGATTGATGCTTGTTTTGATGCAGTACGTTATTCAAACAACTCTATAGACCTTGTAGAACTATAAGAACAAGCTTGTTTTGGTATTATATCCGAAAAAATACCTTAAGCAATGAGATTAAAAAGCTCACTTGTACATTTAAATAAACTAGCAGGGTACCCACGCGTTGCGGCATCGGGTACCCTATGATTAAAGTCCAGAAACCAACAAAATAACAATAATGAGCTGATTAATCAGAGAAAAGCAAAAACAAAATGATCTTGGTCCGGCTCGGTTCACCCGTTTTTTCCTCCAGTTCGTTTTCGAATCGCTTTTATTGGTTACCCGAACCGGTGGCATGTTGTCATATTCCCCTTCTTTTCCTCCCATCGTTTCCTAGCCTCCAACCATGACCCTCTCCACTATCATTCAAATGTCTTTTTTCCGCTTCTAACTCCCATCGCATTGCTTCATTTCTATAGTATTTTGTTGACACTTGAAGACTGTCTGGTTTTAAGTTTAACGGTCACCAAAGAGAACTGAAAATAGCGGGGAATTCTTTTGTGAGAAATGTTATGATTTATATGAGGATTTTTTTTACCTGTTCTCTGCTTCGAGGTGCGGTGTTTTACGTAAAACAAATTTCGTTACACAAACATGGACTATTTATGTAATTTTTTGTTACATAAATAATCCCCAAATTTGATCTAAGGACTGTATTTGTAATTGCAAGTGTTCATTACATAAACATTTTTCTATTTAACCTAGGGGTTGTTTCTATAACCGCAAGTAACAGGAGGGACGTTGTTTGCAAACTTAAGACTTTTCCTTGGATCTAACTGAAGGACTGTTTCTATAATCAAAAGTAAACAATATGGAACTTGTTTGCAATTTTTCAAATATTGTGTTTGTAATCGTAAGTAAACCCCAAGAACCAATTCATTTTTATCGGATATTTGCTATTTGGTGAATAGTAAACATTTATATTTAAAATAAATATATGAAAGGAAGAAAAAAATCACATGTGACTCTGAATCGGCTAGATGTCCGGCTTGCGATAATGCCATGAAAACAACCCAAAATTTGTTCATGGAGTGCCCTATCGCTTCTTCGTTGTGGTTGATGGTAGCATATTAGCGGGGCTTCGCGGATCAGCCTATAGTTCTAGGAGACTTGATCAATTACATCAGATCGGTCAATCCTAAACCGATTGATGCTTGTTTTGATGCAATTATTCAAACAACTCTATAGACCTTGTAGAACTATAAGAACAAGCTTGTTTTGGGATTATATCCCAAAAATACCTTAAGTAAGAGATTAAAAAGCTCATGTAAACTAGCATGGTACCCGCTCGTTGCGGCGTCGGGTACCCTATGATTAAAGTCCAGAAACCAACAAAATAGCAATAATGAGCTGATTAACAAGAGAAAAGCAAAACCCAAATGATCTTGGTCCGGCTCGGTTCACCCGTTTTTTCCTCCAGTTCGTTTTCGAACCGCTTTTATTGGTTACCCGAACCGGTGGCATGTTGTTCGTTTTTAACTTGTGTATTTTTATTTTTTATTTTTTATGTTTTATTAAAATAAAAATGAATAATAAATTAAAAGTATTAAAAGAGATTATTATTCACCAAATTCATATTCTTCATTCACACTAGAAACAAAAGTACACTCGAAAAACACAACATTAGAACAACAACAACACTAACAACAAACTACGTAATACAACTATATTCTAATATCTTCTTATTCTTCTCTTCAAACTAAATCTTCTTCCATCAGTTCACTGATCGATTAGTTGCCTGGAACGTAAAACTGACAGTAGTGCTTCTTCAAATATCCACCAATTGGAAATGTTGAATTACACGTGGGACAAATCGTAGTTGCTGATCATGGCAATGGTTATTGTGCAGGACGGACTTGTGACGTTTGTCAAAAAATTTGGGGAAGATACGCATAAAGCAAGCATAAGTCATTCCCTGGGGATATGGTACACTATGAACTGGAGGTTGACGTAGGGGTGGGGTTGGAGGGAGCTCATTGTTGTTGTTGTTGTTGGGATTGTGATTAGGATTGGGGTAAATCCTTTACATTGTGGTGATGATGGAATGTCATTACCTCCTCTATTGTATTTATAGATGATCATTTCAGTGAGTGACCGACGGAAGAGTGTTTGTGAGTGATTGACCGACGGAAGAAATGTGTGTGTATGTGTTTTTATATGTTGGTTAATGACCTATGGAGGAGTGTTTGTATGTGAGAGTTAGTGATTGACCGACGGAAGAAATGTGTGTGTGTGTGTGTGTTGGTTAATGACCGACGGAGAGAATAGAAGGAAGGTGCTTTTTTTTTATTTTTTTTTATTTTTTTTTTTTTTTTACTGTCATTTTTTCTTTTCTTTTAGGATTAAAGGGTAAATTGCAAAAATGGTCTATAAAGTACCCCAAATGCGCAAGAAATACACCGATACAAATTTTGTTGCAAAAACGATATTAATGTTTCCTTTTTTGCAAAACAACCACCAAGAGCTCCTTTTAGCTGACGCCCAAGTATTCAACAGATTTGGAAATAAGCTAGTAAGGAAGGAATGACAAACTAAAAGCTAATCTAAAGGGGCTATAAGCCAATCCTAAGGGACAAAAAGCTTAAACTATCTGACTACTAAACTAAACAAGCTATAGCAACCAAAAGTACAATCTTCATATGCCCTTTTTGGTTAAACAGGGCGGCATTTTACTTTTTGTATTCAGGTCGATGCCTTGGTATGATGGAGAAGATCTGATTCTATTTTTTTTAGTGTTTAGAATGGAATCTATTTTGATCTCTTTTTGGTATTGTACAATTAATATTTCGTGTTGTTATGGCCCATTTTTATTTTCATATACTTTTGGCATATTATTATTTATTTTCGGATCAACGTTTATGGATATGGATAACAAAAAAAAAGCCTGTCGAAAGGTTCTCACCGATACCAGGTCACTTCTGTGAATTGTGGCCTATATATGGATCTTTTATGGTTTGCCTTTGGTGCACCCTCATAGTTTGTTGGTTACAACCACAAGTGCAAGAATAGGCACCGAATTACATACTCATGTTTATTATCTACTTGTCCCGTAAAAAGAGAATCATGGTGTTGGTGTTGCTAGCTGAGATTATATTTCTCGTTGTTTTGGTTATAGTGATTCTTACAGTAGATCAACGATTGTTACTGGTATACCATTGCAGGTAATTTGCAACGTATGCATCGCCACCAGGGCCGTCCGGTGAGACATGATGGCCCTGTGCCAAAATTTTAAAACGGGCCTTATAATATCATAATTGAAGTATGTGTAAATATAATGAATTGTAATTAGATAATGCTTTTGTTTTTATATTGACCAAATGACACATCCAATGTTATCAAGTTTAAATAAATCATCTACACTTCTAAGTATAAATGTTGAGTTTTTAAAACATTTTATGATAATCCATGAAGTTCTAAATACTTTTTATAAGATAAGATGTCATGTACAACTTTTTTTTTTTTTTTTTTTTTTTTTTTTTTTTTTTTTTTTTAATATACTAAAATATATGAGTTGATAATATGTGCTTTTCTAATACTATCCGCAACGTTTACTTCTCTAAAACAATATTCTAGCTAAAAATATAGGTTTTTATGAGACTAGACGAATACCCGCGCAAACCGACGGTGTATAGTGGCAAATAATTATACTTGCGAAATCGTGATTCTGGTTCGACCTTTGACACAAAGCGTATGTTTTTTAAAATTAATATAGTGTGTGTTTTTGAATAGTTGTCAAGTTCAGAATTAATCAAGCTTAAGGTTTATTAAGTGATACTTAGGGATAATTTACAACGGGTATACTTGATTACCGTCCTAATTTACAAAGATGAAATAAGACATGAATATATATCAAGAGGTTTGTGCCGACATGCACATGACTTTCCTCAAACAAACTTTGGAGGTAAGATGCGACATTTTAGGTACGCATGGTATCAAAAGTATAGTTGGCTTGAATATAGTATCACCAAAGACCGCCTTTTGTTTTGTTACTTGTTCAATGAAAAAGATTCCAATGGAATGAGTGGTGATGCTTTTGTGAGAAATGGATTCAAAGGCCAAACTAAGTTAAATAACCATGCAAACGCCATTATCCAATCGGGTGACGTGTTTCGGTCGATTGTCAGTTTGTAAATCTTGAATTTAACTTGTGGCGAGCGAGCAAGTGCGGGCCCACATTCGATTTCTAAAGCACTAGCGTTAACAAAACCAGCTGAAGCCGGCAATCAAATTTTTAGAGGTATGCAATCGCTGATATACCATCTGTTCACTACTCTAGCCAAACCAAGACAGCGAAACTCAAAAAATAGGAAAGAGAATGTCAAACTTGCATAAATCATGAAACTTTCCAACATACAAAGTTCTTAATTGCGGTAGACCTTGCCACGTTGGTAAGGTAACTGTAGTTTGGGTGGTGGTCCAATGTATCATGGTGAATGGTTATGTCATAAAGAAGTTTCCTTTTTGTGAAGGGTAATATGAACCTAGTTGGGCTTTGTAAGTGGCTAGGAATAAAGAGTCCTTAAAAATGAGATTTCTTAGTCCTAGCCTTGCACTGCCAAAGGAGGATGGAAGGTAGTCATATTGGATTATTGGTTTCATCTGTAATGGAGATGATGCCTATTTACCGTGTTATTCTTTGCTTAGGTTGTGAGGTGGGCTGCAAGCCTGCAAGTACAAGTAAATACACAGTTTATGAGAAATGTAGTCTTCTTTATAAGGCTCCCAATAGTGACAGTATGATTACATTTGCCTGTGATGATCATTTTTAACAATATAGTTTTGTAGGATTAGAAGGAAATGTAGTCACATGGTAGAATGCTATGGTGAATATGGTGAATACGAGTTGGTTTTGTATCTGGCATGTGTCATAGCCTGTTGTTGATGTATGTTGGTTGTTTAGCAATTGTTTTTTGTACTGCTCGACTGAGTTTTATCGGCCATGTCTAGTGTTCTAAAAGGCGCCCCAAGGCATCCCCAAGGCACGAGGCGTAGCCTCGCTGCCACGAAATAGACCTTGGCGGCGGCTCTAGGTGTAACGTGAGATAAGGCGAAAAAATGCACGAAAAGGCACGTATTTTGGTAAGGCGTGGCGTCATTTTTAAAAGCATTTAGGAGATTTACGGATTTAGGCTTGAATTTCTAGTATTTGGGCTATTTCCTTCTTGGGTCTCGTAATTTCAAAACTTAATTCCTACTTGGGCCTCGTATTTGTGCCTGGCTATTTGGGATTTGAGCTTTAGTTTTTGAAATTGCTCTTAAAAAATGATATAAAATTCTAAATACATAAATTTATAAATATTTTTTTGCCGCTTTAAACACGCTTTAAAAAACGCTAAGGCTTAGCAAAAGATAGTAAGGCTTGAGGTGTGAGTGTGCCGCCACGCCACGCAACACCTCACGCTATTTCTAACCTTGTGCATGTCCATTAATTTCAGCTTGCAATTGGTTTTTTTTTTTTTTTTTTTTTTTTTTTTTTTTTTTTTTTTTTTTTTTTTTTTGTATACTTTAAAATGGGTTTTCAACTACTGAAAACCTAACAAATTTACAACAAACAATGAACAAAATCATAACAGAAGAAATCACAATATTTACATCCCTTGAACATTAATCACAAGATTCAAGAATTTTAGGCCTAGCGTTTCAAAAAAAAAAAGAACATATACTCATAATACTAGAAACTCATCATCCATGGCCTGAACAAGCCAAAAATAAACCCAAAATTAACCAAAAAAATCAACCAAAAGAATCATAAAAATCAGGATTAGGGTTTAGCACATACAAAAAGACCCGACAAAAAGAAGATAAAAAACATAAAACCCTAACAATCATTAACTACCAAATTCAACAAAACCAAAAATTACCAAAACTAATACCTTGGTCACCTTTCTTCGTCCGTGAGAAACACCCTATCTCTCTTTCTCTAATCACTCAAACACTAATCAATGGCTGAAAACAACAATCAGGTACGAGTTCCACCACCACATCACGTTTCATATCCCATGCATCAGAAAACTCACGCTTGTTTTATGTGCAAATTCAGATTTGATTTTCTTGTGGGTAAACTAGTTATGGTTAATAGAGTGATCGATTCAATCTCTTAGGAATTTGCACAAGAAACAAGAAGCATGGGTTTTTTGGATCGGGACAGAGGATGGAATGTGGTGGTGAAACCGTACTTTATTGTTGTCTTCAAATGCATGTGTTTTGAGTGGTGAGAGAAAAAGAGAGAGAGAAACGTATGTTGTCTTCAAATGTTTTTGAGTGGTGAGAGAGAGAGAGAGAAACGTACTTTTATCGTTGTCTTCAAATGTGATTGTGTGGTGAAATTTCTAGATATGAGAATGAAATGATTTTTTTTTTTTTAACATTATGAGAATGAAATGATTGAGTGGAAATTTCTAGATGAAGCAAATTAGGTATTCGTGTCATCAAAATCAACCTTTGAAAAATGAAGTTATCAAAATCTATCATACGCGCAAATAAGAGTGTGCCTCGTTAACAGTGGGGAAATGAAAAGAGAATGCAAAAGAATGAGTAATGGTTGATAATCAATCATTTACCATCTAATTTACTCTATAATGGTTCATTACCCATTAGTGAGTAATCATTATATTAACCTCTCCAAAAGCACCTTTAATCAATCTTTTTCTCATTCCCTTAACCACCACCCCCACCCCCCATAATTTGCACTCCTTTGTTTAGATTATAACACACGTACTTTTATCAAAGTTAAAAGCACATCCAAATTTGACATTTGGACTCAGAGCACAAATATGTTTGCACGCCGAGACTTTTTGTGCTCCTCAAGTTTGCTAGCTAAGACTTATGATTGGTACACGTGGCTAGAAGTGCAAAACATGTTTGCTCTCCCTTATATTTGCACGCCACATTTTATTTAAAGAAAGGCTAGAAAAGTGAACGTGCACCCGAAGGACAAAATGTTTGCCCTCTCCTATAATTTGTACGCCGGGACAACAGGGAGAGCAAAACTATTTGCTCTCCACCGTTTTGCACTCCGTCTACCATTTTTGCACTTACTCTAAAATTATTTGATAGGAATGTACTTTTTGTTTGTTTTTCTAATTTACAGGGAGGAGATGATTCGTGTGTATGTTGCTTATCTAAACATGCTCTCCCAATATTTCACTTTTCTCAAGCGTACAAATTTACAAAGAAGATGAACAATGAGAGGGCGTGCAAATTTTGGAGGAGATCAAGAATGAATATTGTAAAGATATGTAATGAATATTGAGTTAGTAACTAACCTATCCATTATTAGGTATGTCTTATCTATCAAATTAATACTAATATGATCCTATCCAAAAAACAGGTCAAAAAATACAACGAAGATGGAAATTTTCTCAAAGATATCTCGCAATAATCTAAGGTATATGCATATCACAGTCAAAAGCATAAAGAAACTACTAAATCTGTCCAAAACACCTACTACAATTTCATTGATAAATAAGGTTCCACAGTTTATTTTGAACTATACTATCCTAAGGATCTACAAGTCGCGCTGTAATAAGTAGTCCTTCATAGGGGTTAACCGTAGACCTTTTAGGAATCAGTTCTAGACTGTTAACTAGGCGAGTGGAAAAGGAAGTTGAGCTAGGATAATGTTTGTAGAAATTAACGGAAAAGTATAAGTAGACTCATAGCGCAAATATGGTGAAACCGTACTTTATTGTTGTCTTCGAATGCATGTGTTTTGAGTGGTGAGAGAAAAAGAGAGAGAGAAACGTATGTTGTCTTCAAATGTTTTTGAGTGGTGACAGAAAGAGAGAGAGAGAGAGAGAGATACTTACTTTATTGTTGCCTTCAAATGTGATTGAGTGGTGAGAAGAAATAGAGATAGAGTTGTGGTTGTCGTGGTCGACATATGAGAATGTAATGATTAAGTGGAAATTTCTAGATGGTTATTCGTGTTATCAAAATACACCTTTGAAAAATGAGTTACCAAAATCTATCATACACGTGTACTTTTATCAAAGTTAAAAGCACATCTTTGAAACGTGGACTCATAGCGCAAATATGTTTGCACGTCGAGACTTTTTGCGCTTCTCAAGTTTGCTAGCCAAGACGATTGGTACACATGGCTAGGAGTGCAAAATATGTTTGCTCTCCCTTATATTTGCACGTCACATTTTATTAAAAGAAAGGCTATAAAAGTGACACGTACAACCGGAGCGCAACAATACTTGCTCTCTCCCATAATTTGCACGCTGAGACAACAGGGAGAGAAAAACTATTTGCTCTCTCACCGTTTTGCACTCCCTCTACCATTTTGCATGTACTCCAAAAAATGTTTATTGTGCTTGGCCCAATTAAAAATTAGACAAAAACACACCGTTGGTCCCTAAACTTTCCCAAAAACATCGCATGGGACCCTAAGTTTGTAAAAACGTCGCCATGCATCTAAAAGTGTGGTTTATGAGGCCGATTGCGTCCCTTGACCCGTTTGGGCTCGGTCAATGCACGTTTTGTGTTCTATTTTGAGGGGCGAATAGTCTAATCACGTTTTAACTATACCTCCAAACCTTAGTTAACCCCACAGTTAACGTTAGGGACGATTCATGAACTTTACTTTGCAACTTGAGCCTACCTTCCCTAATACGCTAGTTAATTTTGCGCGCGAATCAATAAACCCATCCACCAAACCCCTATACCCACCATAATTACACAGACCCTATTGAAAAACCAAATCCAAACTAAAAAAAAACCTCATTTAATGAAAATCCACGACGAAATCCAAACCTCCATTTTCCAGAACTGACTAAACCAAAACTAATTCCAACAATACCATGTCTTTTAGAGGGAATGTTATCAAGTACATGTCGGATTATATTAGCAACATGCCGGATAACGTAATCACTTATATTATGAATCGTTTGCCACTAAAAGAGGCGGTGACAACATCCAGTTTAGCGAAAAACTAGAGGTTTAAGTGGACGTTGTTCACCGATGTCCTAGTTGATGATGATTTCTTTTATGTTTTGATAAATAAGTTTGATGGGAGGCGTGTTAAAAGATTGCTGCTTCAGCTCAAAGGTCCCATAAGAAGGTTTGTCTTCTCTGTAGAGCCTAAAACGTTGTTTGGACAAGATGACTTCAATTATGAAGAGATTCATGATTGGCTGTTGTTGTTGGGTCGGCAAGGAATTGAGGAGCTTATTATTCAAAACTGGTATGGTGAACCAGTTATGTTGCCAACCCAAATGTATACTCGTTTGGAGTTAAAACATCTGGAACTTCATTGATGTACTTTTCCTAGTTTGGCATCTTTTGAAGGTTTCCCAAATCTCTTGAGCTTAGAATTGTTATCCGTCAATTTTCAGACCGGTACAATTTGGGACTTTATTACTGGTTGTCCCTTAGTTGAGTCTCTTAAAATCAATCGTACTGATACAAACGAAATGAGACTATTGGATATTGCACAACTTAGGAATCTGAAGAAGTTGTATTTGTCATTCGGTCTTTGGAACTAGCTCACCACAATCACAACTTACAATATATTTCAGCTGAGAAGTATTACCAAACTTGAGTCCCTTACATTGGATTTTCAGGAGTGCAAGGTAAGACCAATTAGAGTTTCACACTTCAAATTACAGAATTTTAAAGTAATGCCTACTACTTATGAAATGTAATCTTTAAAACTTACGAAAATTCGACCTATTGTAGTTGTTGACAGAAGGTAGCTCCGGGATGAATGTCCGTGTAGCATTTGTATCCCTCAAGACTCTAAATCTATCTGGAGTCGATTTTGGGAACAATGCAATGGTATCATTCATCATTCAAATAATTCCTGGAGCTCCAAGATTGAAAACGCTAGAAACCAGAGTAAGTGGAATGCATATGTATCAAATACATCATCTTAAATTGCCATGGTTGTGCATCTCAATACTATCTCAATTTGCAGGCTTCATTGGAAAGTGATCTAACTTTGGAAATTTATTCATTAGATTTACGCAGCAACAGAATGAGGTCGGGCCAGCTCGAGAGTGTGGTGTTTCAATCTTTTCCAATATCAGTGAATGAATTGACAATAATAAAGTTTGTACTTGCTTGTTCCCCTTGATGAAGATACTTTATATCAAGCTCAGCAATTTCAATAATGATAACTATGAAAATGTGAGGATGAATTGGGAGTTGGCTAGGGAGCTGTTGAAACTCCACTAAGCTTCCCCCACAGTTGTAGTGGAATTCTTCTAGTTTTTAATGTTTATGTATGGGTTGTGTACCCTATGACAATTAACCTCGTATTTTGGTGTTTCTGTTTGATTCTATGGTTTCATTAATGTTTAGCTTGTAAAACAAATGCCTAATTTATGTGGTGTATATGTTGGTTTGTAAATTACCCTAAATGGTGTTGTTGGAACTTTTGAAATAATGTGGGTGTGTTATGGATATGGTAATTTGACTTTTGAAAGTCAAACTTCCATATAGCATTTCCACTTGGTATTAGAAAATCAAAGTTGAAACTAGCATATACATTTAACTTTAGAGACATACTTACCTTATTATTTTAGAATTTGAGACACGCGTATATGTCTAGGTTGCTCGTAGAACTCTTGCGGTTTATTCATCACTACATTCACTTTGATTGTTCACTTGGCTTTCGGTGAGTTCATAGCCCCACTTTAACTCTTAAACTGTTTATAAACCCATTAGAGGAGATAAATGCTATTTTACAATTTGGACACAAGTGCTTTAAATTGTATACTTACCTGAAAGTATTATTGCCTAAGTACCGCTATTGCCAAATAAGTCCCTATCATCATGAACCATTAATCACTTCCATGTGAACGCGAATATTGTGAATAGGCCTAATGAGATTGACGAATCCCGTTTGTGTTGATTGGATAGACAACCGAACGCACTATATTTGAATAACTAGGTAAATGGCAAACTACCTACCAGGGCATTATTATCATCTCTATGATACCCACAGTTAACGTTTTGAGTGTCATGAGCTTAGTGCAATAATAACTACTTTATCAATTGTCTCATAAACTTGAAATCGTGTGGTCCATTATTTATATATATAAACCTATGAATTTCACTCAACCTTTGTGTTGACTTTTTAGCATGTTTTACCTCGAGTCCTTAAGGTATTTGGCAAGCACGAAGTCGCACGGAGAATGTTTTGATGGCTTGCATAATATTATCATTCGATAAAACTTTATAAATATGTTTATGTGTCATGAACTCTAAAACTGTTTGGATCTCCTGTAACTCTCACGTTTTATTTTGATCGAATGATAAACTTTTCAAACGTCTCATTTGGAGTCGTTTTCTATGATTATGACTGTTGTACTAATAAGTAACACCCCGATGATATCACTTTCCGCTGCGATATTTTGGGGTGTTACAACTAGTATTACCGTCAGGGCCAATTTCGTCAGTTCATAGTAATAATACCACAAGGACCAGTTTTGTTACCCTAATTCTTGATCCACAATTTCCCGCCAAAAACCCACTTTATAACTACCACTCCACCTCATTTATTCACACATTCTCCGAAGAACCCTAATCTAATGGCCTTATGTCATTGTGAGCATCTTGCAGTCACTCGAACTTCATGGACGGATACTAATCCAGGTCGTAGGTTCCTTGCATGCCCACAGATCAATGGTGAAAGTTGTCATTATTTTGATTGGGTGGATCCCCCTATGTGTCAAAGATCAATGATGATAATACTTGGTTTGTTAAGGGCAAGAAATAGGATAGAAACTGATAACGCTCATTTAGTATATATTTTAGTCGTGTTATTTGTATGTTTGTGCATATTATTTAGTCGTGTTTGTGAACATTTTACGCTTAAAAGGTAAAAAAGATATATTAAGGTTCACGTACAACCAAGTCCAAGGAAACAACGAGAAAGACGAAGAAAAGTCGTCAAAGTAAGAGCATGTGCACAACGGAAGATTCCATCCATAATAAAGATCTGGGGAAGGTTATCAAAGATAAAGATTAAAGTCTAAAGGTTCCCGAGCATAAAGAAAGATCAAGTGTTCATTAAATAAAAGAAAAAATGTTTATGAAGTTTATTATGGGCCTGTTTGGTAGGGGCTTTTTGGGGGAGCTGTTAGCTTTTTGTTACAAAAATAATCTCATCTAAAATAAAAGCTCCGTTTGGATACACTAACTTGAAGCTTTTTTGTCAAACAAATAGCTCCTAAATGAAAAGCTGATTCATGAAGCTTTTTAAACTTGAAAGAGCTGTTAAAACTTTAAATTACTCATATACCCTCCAAACATTTATTTATAATTATAAATATGTCCTTTTATGTCATTTTACATCTTATAATTACATTTAACAGCTAACTTACCAAACACTTTTATTCAAAAAATGATACAGCTTGTAGCTCATGTTAACAGCTTTGCAGTTAACAGCTTACATCATATAGCTTACAGCTAATTTTGCCAAACATACTGGCTTACTTCTTCAACCTAAGGTTCAAAGATTGCACTCAAGGCTCAATTCCAACCCAAGGTTCAAAACTGCCATTCCAACCTTTTTTCCAACCTCAGGCTAGAGTCCCAACCGCAGGTTGAGACCCCCATGGGTTGCTGCACTTCTGGCACTCTTAATTATCACCTTTAATGACCCACCCCTTCATATGGACGACCATTACACCTTATTTACTTCAAAGTCTAGATGTTTAATGACCCTTAGTGCCCAAGAAACTTGCTTGGTGGCTAAGGGTTGTCATTCTATTAATAAAGATGCTTGGTTAGAGAGAAGGAGACAATATTCACAACTATTACAATCATCATCAAAAGAACACTCTCAAAAAAGCTCTAAAGGAAGGAAAACGCAGGAAAGAAGTGAAGCTAGCATTCATAATTCATCATTGTAATCATCAAGGAATCATCACTAATCATTTAGGCATTGTTCCTAATTCCTGTAATCATCATTGCAACCTTTGTAAGACTCTTCAAGTATGTTTTCAAGTGATAAATTTTCTGTGGTTATGACTTTGTTTGCTATGAGTGGCTAGTGCCTTTGTGCACTTGCCTAGATGATGTTTGTAATATGCTAATTGGTTGATTGTGACTATACGGTTCTATTCCTATTTTCTAGCTAATACTAAAGAACGAATTATACTTTTAAGTTTCATAAAAAAAAGCTTGTCAAGTTAGATTGATTGTTGGATTTGATGAGGGGGTTTAAGATTGTGTTTGTGAGGTTCTGATTGTTGTAAGTTTGAGGGCTTGTGGGTATTGTTTGGTTTGTATTAAAGTTTTTGGTCTTGTTTGGTTTGTATTAAGGTTTTCGGTCTCTGCATGTGGAAATAATGTGTTTAAGGAATATGATTTTGTTGACGGCAGAAAACTATCTAGTTTTATTAACAGTTTTGTAGAGAAATGAAAATAGCGGGGAAATTTGATTTTTTCACGGGGTTGCGGTCAATCAAAACACATTGATTAGGTTCATTTATAAAAACATAAACAATACTAGAAACACAACTTTTATGGAACCGGAAAATCAAGGTTTTTATCAAAAAATAACATTAGGTCGCAAAATTTCATGAGGTCTCGGAACCTCTCGAGACCCACCCTGGTTCTGTCACTGATTGCGGTCATGCGTCATGTGTAGTTAGTATGCCTGAACTCACTTATTCACAAATCAGTAAATTAGTGTTATGGCTATTTAAGCACAAAATTAATCACAACTTTAGTTCTCTCAATTATTTTTTTTTTTAATATCTTTTATGTATTTTTGAGGTTAAAAATAATTTAAGGAGAATAAAAAAGGTTGATAATTCAATCATTTGAATTTTTCCTTGGGAGAACTTTTCTATAAAACTAACATGTTATTTACGTAAAGGGACGACTTGTTGAAGTCGATTTTTGGCAAGTTCTTTTATTTTTATTGTTTTTAGTGGCAATGAATTATAGAATTGAATGGCAATTTGTAAAAGAAGGGGGATGTGGTGTGAGAGGAAGATGTTTTGATGCAGAAGAGTTAACAAATAATGGTAAACTAGTTTTGAAACATTCAAATAAAGTTAAAAAACACTGTAGATAAATATAAATGCTACATATAATTTTTTACGATCTCAACCCTTATCGAGTTATCGACTATAGCAAAATTTCTTAATCAATGAGTTATGATATTTTAACATGTTAAGCATTTGTGTTATATGACTTTCTTTTTTTGGCAATAACAAAATGATAAACAAAACCGGCTACAAAAATAGAGATCATCAGATATTATATGATGTCAACTTGGCAATCCAAACTCAGCTTATATCCAAATGTGTCTTGTACTTTTATTATAGAGACAAACAGCCAAAAACAGAATTACATTAAACTTTTTAAACAGAATCTTAAACTATCCCTTATTGCAGGGGAGCTTCGATCCGGTTAATCATTTTGTGTTCGAGGATTTACCTTGATCAGCTGACCATCAGAACCGGGCTTCACCAGTTTTACAAATCCCGTTTGCATTTTCTTGCCAGTTTTGTAATTCACATGTATTAATCACCCCAAATCCACCTTATGCCTCTTAGTTCCAATCTTTTTATACCTAAATGCAGTCATCAAATCCACCCGTAAAGCAATGGTATCTGTCCCTTCTAGCACCGTTGGAAAGTCGTTTGTTCCCACCATGTCTCTTACGTGCCTAGTCTTCCCATTACCTTGATAGAAACTATCCAACTTGTATTCTGCTAAAGTAAACATCATGGACACATTTGGGAAGTAGGAAAATGTAATGATGATTGGATCAGGGTAATGAAGGCCGATTGCTGAGTTCTCATTCTTTAGTTTGAAATCAAACTGGATGGTGACGTTGGTGGGAGAATTATCTGAATCTGTCACGATTAAACGTTCAACGTTTAATAAGTTTATTGAAAAGGTGGGACGAGATGGAAATCCAAATAGAAATAATGGAACAAGAAAAAGACCAACGAGAAGTAATTGAATCAACATTAAACAAAAGCAACTGTTCCTTATTCTGTCCCAAAAGCAACATTCTTCACAGTCATCCCAGTCGAAAATTCGTGCCATATAGAGAATAAAAGGGTTATGAGGGAGCTAAAACAGGTGATATATGGCTGAGATATTCAACAGTCCGATATATATATATATATATATATATTTCAGTTTTAAATTAACTTTTATNTATATATATATATATATATATATATATATATATATATATATATATATATATATATATATATATATATATATATGGGTGAAGAATGTTGTTTACGTGTCATACAATAGAACGACCTATTTAGTCCTCTTTATAGATATTGGAATTTCCTGAAAAACTTGTCTTTTCGGCTTATAGAATAGTTCAGCTAAAAGTTGTTTGTTTAACAGTTGACCTAGCAAAAAATTCTTTAACAAGTAATGAAATTTCAGCCGCTTAAACTTCAACTATAGACCCAAGTATACACAATGTCAACATTTGCTCTTAGCAAAGATTGCAAGCAACTCTATTTAAACTAGTCAACTCTCTATAACATATATTGTTCAAGAAGGAAAACCAAAAAACTTCGGTGACGATGATAAGGTGAACTCTGTTTATAAGACAACTTTAAAAATTAATTATTATAAGTGGGGATTATTTTCTTCACACAAACATCAGAACCTAGTTTCACAATTTTAATGAACCAATGTTTCCTTTTCTCGACAGTTTTGTGATTATCTCAATTAAACATCCCAGTTACACGAGAACTAAAAAACAACTCAATGTAGTAGATTATCAAGTTTCAGTCAACACAACCATCATAGAGATCAAAATCAAAGAAAGCCAACAACAATAATGAATCTGATATAATTAGTCTACCATTCCGATGAAAGAAGGGTCACATGAAAAAACCAAACTTAAAAACAATATGATTCAATTTTGCCATACCTTAAGCGACTAATCACATATATCATTCCTAATATCGAAAAATACACAAGGTAAAATGCACTATAAGAATAAAACATAACCTCTTAAAACACGCTATTCGATAGTTGTCACCTGTTGCCACTCGCCATCTACAGCTTCTTTCCATAACGTGACATTATCATCCCCAGCAGCAACAGCCAACAAGTTTCCAGTAAGAGACCAGGAAACCCTCCAAACAGGCGTCTTAAAGTCATTTAACACCTTACCGTTCCACTGCTCACCTTCTTTTCCGACAGTCCATATCACAACAGTCCCATCTTGTGAAGCACTTGCGATTGTGGATTTTGGAAGACCCAAATTGGGTGCCCAAGCAACATCCCTCACCAAATCATTATGCATACGAAGGGCCGGGAAACAGTCCATTTTCCATACCCCGTTGGTCAATTTCCAGACTTTCACAGTATTGTCATATCCACCTGATGCGAGTTTCTGAACTGGGTCAAATTCACCTGACCCAATTAAGGAACCAGGTTCCATTGAAGGCGCCCATGTAACAGATGTCACCCCAACAGGATGAGCTTGGTCTATCCTTGTGGTGTCCCATCCACCGTCTGATCTCGCAGTGTGAACTGTAATATTACCATCAGAAGATCCACACGCCAAGCAAAGGCCAAGCTCGTGAGGTGCCCAAGCAATCGAGTTTACAGACGACTTGTGATCAGTAAAGGTATGAACTTGTGTCCATTCATTCAAATGACCTTCTCTCCAAACTATCACAGACCCGTCATAAGAACACGATGCAAGAAGTGAGCCAAACTTGGGGTGCGCCCAAGAAACCTGCCAAACAGGACCGTTGTGGCCTTTCAAAGTAGCAAGATGTTGAGAGCTAGAACTGCTGCTTACACCGGCTATTCTGATGGTTGCATCAGATGACGCTGATGCTACCCGCTTTCCATAATAATCCATGCATACATCATGGACAATGTCAGTATGACCCGTTTCAATCTTTTGCCCAGGCATGATTTAACACCTTGTTATATCGCTTGATCCTAAAATTCCACATGAAAATTTTACATTACAGTTAACTCGAATGAACTATTTATTCAAAAGTTGAACATATCAGATTACAACTAGATCAAGAAAACAGCTTAAAAAACTGCCAAATTATGTCAACAGTCAACAGCTACACGAAAACGTCCCATATCATGTGCACAATTCGTAGTTAACAAAGTATACCTTTATGAACATACGAATTGGGTGAAATATACCAATTTTACAGCCTATCTTATTTGTAAAAAAGTAATCCGTATCTTAAACCAACCATCAATGTTTGATGCTAATGAATGACAGACAATTTAAGCATTCAAGAATTTCTATGTTGTCAAAGTAGTGATAATCAAGCAGCAAATAATAATAAGTGTTCATCAGTTCCCAACGAAGATTTGATTTTTCTATGCAAAGCCTAGTAACTAACCTATCCATTATTAGGTATGTCTTATCTATCCAAAAAAACAGGTCAAAAGATACAACGAAGATGGAATTTTCTCAAAGATATCTCGCAATAATCGAAGGTATATGCATATCACAGTCAAAAGCATAAAGAAACTACTAAATCTGTCCAAAACACCTACTACAATTTATTTGAAAAATAAGGTTCCACAGTTTAATGTTGAACTACACTTTCCTAAGGATCTACAAGTCATGCTGTAATAAGTAGTCCTTCATAGGGGTTAACCGTAGACCTTTTAGGAATCAGTTCCAGACAGTTAACTAGGCGAGTGGAAAAGGAACTTGAGCTAGGATAACGTTTGTAGAAATTAACAGAAAAAATATAAGTAGCTGACAATGGGTATTAATATGGATTCCTTATTCCTTGTCTAATCTACTGCTTCCTCTATTTCATAGTTTAATTCCCTACACACAATTAACCTCCTTCTAATCATTTTACATTAATTAATAAACACAAATAGTAAAATTAATAAATCTAACTAGTTTAGCTAAAAACAATCCACACAATTAGATCACATAATAATAATAATAAAAATATAAAAAAGCTATTGAAGTAGAATAATAAAATAAGTTATGAAACAAACAAAAAGGAGTTTGTTTACCTTTGAATAAGTGGAGTTACAGATGATGATGATGATTTTTGTATGATACTCCAAGTCCAACAAGATATATAAATTATCATCCGGTTCGGATATTGATTTATCCGGACAAACCCGACCCAGTGGGTCACTATAGTTTTCAATAGGGGTGGAAACGAGCCGAGCCGCTCGTGAAAAGCTCGGGATCGGATCGGTAAAAAGCTTGAACGAGCCGAGCCTAAACGAGCTCGAGCTCGAGCCCGAGCTCGAGCCTAAGTTTGGGCTCATTTAATAATCGAGCTCGAGCCCGAGCTCTATACAAAAAGCTCGAGTAGGCTCGCGAGCTTAAACGAGCCCTAGAAATATATACATATATATATTGTCTATACGTATAAACGAGCTTAAAAGTAGTAAACGAGCTCGAGCCTTATGTAATTAACGAGCCGAGCTCTATTTGAACTTTGTTTTCTTTGACACATCATATAAATTAGTCGAGCTCGAGCCGAGCTCGAGCTTGTGAAAATTTTCACGAGCCGAGCTCGAGCTCAAAATATAAGGCTCGAAACGAGCTCGAGCCCGAGCTCGAGCTTTATATATATAAACGAGCCGAGCTCGAGCTCTGGCGAGCTCGGGCTCGGCTCGGCTCGTTTCCACCCCTAGTTTTCAAACCCGGTTGACCCGGTCAACAAAACCGGGTCGCAAGGTTGATGTTTTGACCATAGTTGTCACGATCCCGATCCTGATCTTAGGATCTTATGATTTTACGATACTGCAAAGCAAAAACGATCTTGATCTTACATAGGATCTTTGAAAGTTTAAGATCTTATAGGATCCCGATCTTAACCATAGGATCTTAAAATCTCATCCGATCCGATCCTACTTTTCTCGGATAACAAACTAAAAAACTGAAAATTTCTAGATTATTTTTTGTAGAATTTAAAAAACAACATGTTAATCTTATTAAACATTTCATAACCATAATTTAGGACAACATTTCGATGAAACATTCATATAATTTTGTGTCTATGATATATAATAATTTGTAAATTTGTATAATATTACAAAAACTATTAAGAAAACGATCCTGGGTAGGATCCCGATCTTGAAAACCTTGGTTTTGACTCTCGTGATATATATTTATATACCTTTTTTTTATTTTTTTTTTTATTATTATTATTTTTTTTTTAAATTATTATTGTAGGAAGTAAAGAGTGATCGGTGTTGAATTGATTGCAATATGTGTTGATTGATAGTGATGATGTATAATTGTTGTTTGACGTTTAAGATATATTGTTTTTACGTTTGTAATGTGCTTATAAAGTTTGAAACTTGTATTCTTGTTAGATCTGTATGTGTTTGCAGTAATATGTATGTTTAATAAACTTATTGTGTGATTACTGATTGCTGATTATTACTGCAATTTTTTAAGTTTAATGCCTATTCAGTATTGAATATTACAAGTTTTATAGGTGTTTGTTAAACGGTTGAATTGTGACTCGACCGGTAGATTAGAAACCCGGTTTTTATAATCTCGGTTTTAAGATGAATAGAGTGACTTACAACTTCATTTTGGTTCAATGCATAACAAATTTGCAAGTAACAGTTTTTTTAGTCTTATAAAAATCACAACTAAAGTGGTTTAATGGACACACACTCTCATGTTCTCACAAGAGTTACTTGGTTCAAACCTAATTAGATACATATGTTGAGGTTAGCTGAAAGGAAAAGTTGAAAATGGTCATGAGAATATCTCGGTTAAGCCGCATGCATATGGTTAATGACTTTTCTTATTCGGGTAGCCTAAACAATAAAAACCTAATTCATTAATTTTAGTCTAACAAGTTTCTTATGATGATTTTATCAGTAATTGTAACATTGCTTTGCTAATTAGAATTTTGTTTGTTTACGACTTTACCCCATACCTTGCTTCAACGGGATTTGGTATGTTGTAAAACGTTGTTCAAATTTACCAGTGTTTAGTCAAGACTTGTTCACATTAGTCGAAATCACTTTTGTGTATAGCAAAAACACACCAGTCCTCTATCACACTGATTCATTGAAAGGAACAACAGTTCATTGCAAAGCAAGTCGAAAGGAACAACAGTTCATCGCAAAGCAAGTCGAATTGAAAATAATACTCGAACCAGAACCACCCATGACGGTACCAAGCAATGAATAGCTAATTTTTCACCTAATGAATTTGGTGTGGGGATGTAAATAAGATGCGAGTTTAAATTCAAACTGGATCCTAACGCTGAAATCATACTTTAACAAGTTCAAAGACAAAAATGAACTCAAAATTAACAATCCGAGTTCAAAATGCTTTTGGGTAAAATCTGCCTCAAGCCAAACACACGCCAGTAACAAAACATTCATTTTAACTATTCAATTACATTCCTACTTGACCTAAAATAACCAACTCAAGCTCAAGCAAGGCTTAGCTCATTTTCCAAGTGACCTTGTAAGTAGACAAATAGAACAAGATTGAACAATCAAGGACACTTATCATATCAGTATGAATAACAAAACTGTTCAGTCAAAGAGTATTAACGTTTCAACTCGAGCAATCACAGTACTAAGATACTATCTTCAGGATTGGACCATAGGCTCGGGGCCTGATGACTCTGGCTGAGATTTGTTGGACTGTCGAACAGAGTTGAAAAGTATGTCCTTGATAACCTAACAAAAGCAAACATTAGCGTGTTAGACAGACGATTGGTGCCATTGAGTTACAGAAAACTTTTAGTCTTTTATAATTGATGAAAATAGAGTAATCCACCTGTGACATCAGACCATGAACCTGCTCCACAGTGATCTTTGCACTATCTTTTGTAATTTTAGCAAGTGGTGATTCTTCCTGTAAATAACGAAAGATGACATTTATTAGTAACACAAGATACAGAAACAGAATTTTTTGCTTGCCAGCTAGACAGACTTAGCAATGCTTTTAAACGTCTGTCAATTATGTGGAAAATAGATTCAGAAACGAGATATTGTACCACACAAACATATCATCAAGATCCCAAGTCCCAACCAATAAACTCAAATCCACTTAGCTAACAGATTGCTTATTTTGGTGTGCAAGTTTGTGCTGAATCACATAACAGAAGTACACTAAACTCATGGATGAGAAACTTATGATATCCATCTCATCATTTGCAGATTAAAATTCTTCACTGTTGCTTCCTTAACATCTCTTAGTCAATACGACATGTAGGCATAAAATGAGTTAAACTGGTCCGGTCGAAGTTTACTAAAGTAATTTGGATGGCGATATAACAAAAACAGGTGCTATTAATATGCTTGAGGTGGTTTTTTTATATGTATGACACCCACGTAATTGTCTAAGACACAGAAGTATGCATTTTTATCCAATCAGTAAATCTTGACAAGGTTGAGCAAAGTTATGGTTCATATAGATTCAAGAGGAAATTGTCTTCCTGATATGGTCATAAGGTCACTGTAAGACACATATACTTATTCTAAAAGAGCGTCGCAGTGATATACAGTTCAAATACAGGAACACTAAAAAGGTGTCTTGAGGAAAAGAACACAAAAATATGTGACCCACTAACCTCTTTCTTTCTTTGAGCGGGTGCCATGAGAGGACCGAAGCGTGTATGAGACAACTGACCTTCAGCTTGCTCCAACTTTTCAGCTGTGACAAGAAGGGAAAAAACATATTAAACTTACCAACCAGAAGCAACCTAGCAAAGTCTCGTTTGTAACGCAAATAAACCAAAAAAAAACATCTAAAGTTAATTATTTAATAAGAAAGAAGTACCAAGATCTGATATCTGTCCTGCAACATAGTCACCATTCCCAAGCAAAGGTGAAGAAGAAAGGGTATTCACCCAATACTTGTTCCAAAGCAGATCCAACAAGTGACAATCAAGAGACGACTTAAAGTACGTGATGTCCAGCGAGTAATACTGTCAACCAAAAAAATGCAACAAAAGGAACTAGTCAATAATAGACTATCAAAATGCCATGAACTGTGCCAGTGGTAGAAGAATAACTGACCTGTTTGCAATGGACACCAAAGTCCTCTATCTTGTTAAGAGGGATTGTCTGATACTCAGACACAGGCTCATCTGATGGCTTGTATCCTTCCGGGTAAGTCCTAAATGCTCCAATCTCAACTTTACCAGCAGAAACAGTCCTTGTTGGGTCAATGACAACTGCCAAAAACGGCTCTTGATACTGCTGATTCAGCATTTGAGTAGAAACATCAATTCCAGACAACCAGCATCCGTAACCAGGATGAGAATGGTACCACCCAACAACGTTTTCCAACCTTCCAGCCTACACCATATCATTCAAATTAGATTACAGACATAGAACTATACCGGTGTTTAGCATTACGTCTAGAAAGCAATCATGTGATATGAAATATTCAGAAACAGGGGGTGCCTGGGATTGCTTATTTAAGTGCTCATCTGCTCAACTTTCCATCTGCTTATTTTAGGGTAAATAAGTTCTTTAAGATAGGCAATCCCAAACAACCCCTCACATAACAACTATACCAACACAAGCAAAAAGAGATGCAGTTTTAATTTGTTTCCGTTCTTCCATAAAAAGGTAAAACGATACCTTAAAGATCAAATAACCGGAAATTGTTTTGTTAGATCTTCTCCAAAACTGATTTTTAAACCCATCCAAAATCAGAACCAATTTCACTATGCCTAAACACTAGAAACTCATCACGCACAACTCCAAAACGCAAACACAACCCCATAAACCATTAACTTAACCCCTGAATAATCAGAACCAAATCCGCTATACCAAAACACTAGACACTCATCCTCCACAACTCCAAAACACAAACACACCCACATAATCAGAACTAACCTAGTCACTAGTCACAAAATACTCCACCATATACTCAAAACATTAATGGATTCTAGGTTTAGGGTGTTACAAACTCTGACTATCCAAGGATTTACACGTAAAACGACACCTAAAAGATCATATAACCAGAACCAATTTCATCACAACTGCTCATAAACCAATAACTTAACGCCTAAATAATGAAAATCAATTTTCACTATACCCAAACACTAGAGACCCTTCATCCACAACTCGAAAGCGTAACTCACCCATATAATCAGAACCATCCAACTTATTACTCGCAAAGGGTTTTAAAACTACTAAAAACTAACAAATTAACGACAAACAATTAACAAAATCCTACATAACAAATCACAATATTTATATTCCTTATACATATAATAACAAGATTCACGGATTTTAGGATTTGCCTTTCATAAGAAAACTCATACTCATAATCAGAACTAAATTCACTACAGCCAAACACTAGAAACTCATCATCCACGACCCGAACAAGCCAAGCTAACCACAAAATCAGTCTTAACCTACTCATCAGTCACAAAACACTGAAATCACATAATCGCAAAATCTATCGATTCCCAAAGTTGGGGTTTCACAAACCTTAAAAACCAAACACATAAACAACCAACCAAAACAAAACAGAACAGAACAAATCACAATTTCAGGGTTAGGATTTTCCAAACAAAAAACCAAAACCCTAACACTAAACAACCAAAAAAATCATCAAATACCAAAAATCACCAAAATTAATTTTAGGGTTTTACAAATACCCAAAAACCCAACAAAAAACCCTAAAAACATAAACCCTAAAACAACAAAATCAAGAATTGCAAAAACAACACCCTAACATTAAACAACCAAAAAAATCATCAAATACCAAAAATCACCAAAATTAGTTTAAGGGTTTTACACATACCCAAAAACCCAACAAAAAACCCTAAAAACATAAACCCTAAAACAACAAAATCTCAAGAATTGCAAAAACAACTAGGGTTAGGGTTTATAACCTGTTTATTAGTCTGAGAGTATTCAACCATATACTCATAAGCATCAGCTTGAGCATTAACTCTAGTTTCAGTCCCTTCAACAGGCAAAGCAAAAGCATCCATAACAATAATGGAATCACCATCAGTTTTCCCTTGCATTAATCCCATCACTTCAATTGTCCCACCTGATCTTGCATGAACCACCATCTTTAATAAAGCTAAAGCTGACACCTTTACTTTCTTGAAGTAATGCGGGTCGTTTGTCCATGGTTTTTCTTGCTGGAACTTGGTTTGTGCGGCTTCGTCGTAGTAGAAGATGCTGTCGGATTCCGAGGAATGGGGTGTCTCCATTGTTACGATGTTGTTTTCGAGCTCCCATGTTTGTTGTGCGATTGCTGCTGACGATGATAGGGAGTTGTACGGATCCATTGCCGTGAGTTATGAATGAATATGCCCTTTTCTTGGTTTATATATATATGGGGGTGTTTGTTTCGGTTTATATAGCGGGCTTATGGCTTATGTAGTTTTTGGCTTATGTTTCATAAGCTCACTTTTTGTGGCTTTTTTTGAAACTTGTGAGATTACATAAACTTATCATGACATGATAAGCTTATATAAGCCAGAAAATCTCAAAATAAGCCACAAAAAGTGAGCTTATGAAACATAAGCCGAAAACCAAATAAGCCATAAGCCGGCTATATAAACCAAAACAAACGCCCCCTATTAGTCAAGTTACATTATTGGTACCTAAAGTTTTTGTAAAATTCCATTTTTTTTTTTTTTTTTTTTTTAATCAGCCTGGAACTCGAGCCCAGAAAATAAGTTTAGATGTTTAACGAGTCGAGTTTAAGCTTTTATAGGGTCTGCTCGAGTTATTGTTGAGCTTTTCGAGTTATTTAAGAATGTATCGAGCTTTTTGAGCCGAGCTCAAACCGAATTCAGATTTTATTTTATATATTCTAATTTTAGTTGATTTGGAAAACAAGTCGATACAAATAAAGTGAGCTTTTCGACCAAGCTCGAGCCGAAGATATTATTGTCGGTCCCAACCAAATTTTGGTTTGATTCAACTCATTTAAACGCATACTTTACATGGCAACATCATAAAATCAACTGAAAAGTAAGGATACACACAATCTAAAGCTCATGAAGTATGGCACTTATTTTTCATATAACCATAGCAATTATCATGGAACTAGAAACCAATATCATAAGTCTTTTGGTAGATTTTGTGTATTGACAAGTTAATGTTTCAAGAACCACACTATTATGTTAACTAGGAATGAATTACTCCTATCATATACTTGATACCTTAAGTGATCCATTAAAATGTAATTCTCTTAGAGAAAATACAAAAAACATGGTATGATACACATTTTGCCCATACATATTAGTAAGAGTGTTGATCAATGAGAATGGTAAAATTGTCACAAAATATACTTATAATAATGTAATTCAAAAGTATGATGTATACAATAAGAAAAATAAAAATGAATACACAACAAAACAAAAAGTGTCAAGTTATTTACATTTTTCATGCCATTTGCCATATTGTTTACCAACAATGTTTTTTTGTTTTTTGCAAATCTCATATGGTTACACTCTTATTTGGACAAATTAAACCTTACTTTAATTAAAAGGTCGACCATTCAACCCTTACTTTATGTGTGTTGATCGGATTATCTTAAGCTGAAACATGAGACATTGGGGAGTTCAGATGCCCTCAGACTCATCCGGCTCCATGGCGACAATTATGTTTCAACTGATGATGCCACTTTTATGATATTAGTCGAAAATTATGACTCCCGCCCATGTACACACTTGTATCCGACTTGTATCGTTGGAACATTTATCGACGTATTATGTCCATTCATATATACGCTTCTGATGATGCTAACTTCTTGCTGAATGCATGAACATAAATGTTCTTTCCTGTAAGGATATAGCCCCAATTTATTCATTTAAACAATATGGTAGTATTATCTTTTAACTTATAACGATGATCTGTACACATTCACGTAAAAGAATGTACAAGTTGAGTCCCAATACACTGCAAATCAAGTTGATGAGAAAAAATGCCAAGTTTAAATTTCACGCAAATCAATATGACAAACCATCAATCTTCTTCTTCTTCGTCATNTTACCAACAATGTTTTTTTGTTTTTTGCAAATCTCATATGGTTACACTCTTATTTGGACAAATTAAACCTTACTTTAATTAAAAGGTCGACCATTCAACCCTTACTTTATGTGTGTTGATCGGATTATCTTAAGCTGAAACATGAGACATTGGGGAGTTCAGATGCCCTCAGACTCATCCGGCTCCATGGCGACAATTATGTTTCAACTGATGATGCCACTTTTATGATATTAGTCGAAAATTATGACTCCCGCCCATGTACACACTTGTATCCGACTTGTATCGTTGGAACATTTATCGACGTATTATGTCCATTCATATATACGCTTCTGATGATGCTAACTTCTTGCTGAATGCATGAACATAAATGTTCTTTCCTGTAAGGATATAGCCCCAATTTATTCATTTAAACAATATGGTAGTATTATCTTTTAACTTATAACGATGATCTGTACACATTCACGTAAAAGAATGTACAAGTTGAGTCCGAATACACTGCAAATCAAGTTGATGAGAAAAAATGCCAAGTTTAAATTTCACGCAAATCAATATGACAAACCATCAATCTTCTTCTTCTTCGTCATCGTCATCATCAGCTAGTCCCGTGTCATCTCCAATACCTTCAAGCAAAGCATCAACATCTTCTCCCAACTCCAACAATCTTGCACTCAGTTTCTCTACCTTAGTCTGTTCTTGACCAAGACAAACAAGCAAATCACCAAGTTCTCCTTCACTCTCTTTTTGCGCTTCCTCCCTTGCTTCTGCTTTTATTTTCTCAATATCAAGACTCGGAGTGGCCCCACCACTCTTCAATGCTCTCACTTCCATTTCTAACTGATAGTTTGCTTCTTCCAGGCTATTGTAGGCATCTGATAGGCTCTTTAAATCAGTTTCCATTTTTTCAGCCAAGTTTTTGTAAGATGAGGCCTCACTCTGAATATTCGTGTTTTCAGTTTTCAGCATTTCAAGCCGTTGAGAGGCTTCGTGAAGATCTCTTCTCAGTGTCTCTATTTGCACCCTTTCTGAGCCACCACCAGGTCTTGGGTCGGTGTGGGATGAACCACCTCCCCCCATATTCGCTAAGTCCTCGGCTAATGTTGCGTTTCTATTAAGAAGGTCCTGTTCACAAAAGTGAAAAGGTTAAAGAATACTGGAAGAAAGTTAGTCAACCATATAATGCTCTTCCGTGCAGGCCAGATCAGTTGTAAGTAGGGGTGGAAACGAGCCGAGCCGCTCGTGAAAAGCTCGGGATCGGATCGGTAAAAAGCTCGAACGAGCCGAGCCTAAACGAGCTCGAGCCCGAGCCTAAATTAAAGCTCATTTAATAAACGAGCCCGAGCCCGAGCTTTATATACCGAGCTCGATTAGGCTCGCGAGCCTAAACGAGCTATAGTATTTTTTATGTATGTATACGTATATAATACATGTAAACGTATATCTATCTATTTTATAGTGAGAATTCAAAGAAAAAAAATTAAATGCAACAACAGATCTACACCCTTTTCTTTTCCCCAAACACATAACTAACCATACATCAAGTCCACCCTTATATCTCCCACGAGCAGTCAAAACTTGCTAACAACCCTACCTTATTTCTCCATTAAAAAATCAAACACCATCCTTATTACTCCACACCAAAACCACAACCATTGTGTTCTTGACTTTCTGATTATAACAACCACAAACCGAACGCAGACCCTTTGAAGATGTTTCTTTATGCCAAAGAAAACCGAGCACACAAACTGTCAGAATCTTCATTTCGATTTCAAGATCTCGGGTTGTGTTTGTTTTTGTGATTATTTGATCAAAAGAAAGAAAGAAAGGATATGTTCTTGTTCTTTCTTTATCACTTTTGAATATATGAAAGAAGTTATGATTCTCACAGAGTCACAGATCGATGAAGAGATCGTGTTTAAATCTCTAAAGATTTGTTAAGAACACGAATCTAAGATCTTTGGATTTTTCTTTATAGCTTTATTATTATTTGTTTTTTTTAATGGCTGTGAGATATGAGATAGGATACTGTTGATGTTGTACCGAGCTCGAGCATTATATAAGTGCATCATAAACGAGCCAACGAGCCGAGCTCGAGCTTTTTATATCATAACACGAGCCGGGCTCGAGCCTAAATATTAAGGCTCGAACCGAGCCGAGCTCGAGCTCTGGCAGGCTCGGGCTCGGCTCGGCTCGTTTCCACCCCTAGTTGTAAGTAAAAAATTAGTATGTTTAAATGACTTGAGAAAGTATGTTTCAGATATGGATTAGTACATAGCATTTTCTTGCAGTTTACCCTAACGAAAACAAATCAACCAATAAATAAACTAATAATAATAATGCAAATTTACCTGTATCTCAGAGCACTGCTTCTCCATAAAGATTTTGAGTCGCTTAATATAGTCCCGATCATTTTCATCCTTTCTCTGTTCCAGTTCCGCAGGCACCACCGACACATTGTTCTTTGGCTGACTGTATATTTTTACAATGCTATCTCTAATACCAGCCTCCAATTTCTGGATGAAGTTGACAAACTGAGAGTCAAACATTGAAGCAAGCATTGGATGATCATCATTCCGGTTGATATCAGTTGCCTCATTTTCTTCAGTATCTTCCATCTCTGTCATACTATTAGCATTTGATCTTGTTAATGGTTTACGGGGTTGAGCAGGCTTTTCAGATGAAAATAAAAAGCTTTTTTGCATCTCATCAAGCTTCAAAAAGTAAGATGTAAGGCCAACTTTTTGACTTATGGCATCGACTATGGCAAAAGCATCCTTTCCAGACTCGCTGCTTTTATTATAAATAGCACATTCTCCTAAAAGAATAGCTGCCAAACCTCTTGCACACACTGTTGTCTCGCCATTGGATATCAACTCAATTAGGTATGTTAAATGAGGACGTGAATCCAGGAAAGACTCTACTGCACTTGGGCAATCACAGAGCCACGTGACGAGCAACTTCAAGATTATTGGTTGGAAATACGAATTTCTTGGGGTAGTTGATTTTCCATCTTTACCTTTCTTAGAGGATGCAAGAGCCAAATATTTTACCATACGGTGCAATAGGGGTTCCGGGGATCCTAATGACGGCATTGATGACTCAAGGTTAATTTGTAGAACCTGCATAAAAGTGGGCCAAGGGAGTGAAAACACTTGTAAACAATCACAAGCGCATAGTAGTGACTCTGTAGCAGCAACACATGAGTTTGATATGTTGTCATATTTAGATATGGATAGGTCTACTCGGGTTACGTGTTATCTAATGGGTCAAAGGGGTGAAACAAAAAAGGTAGCTCAGAAGTAAACAAGTTAAATGGTTCGAATGGGAACGGGTCAAAAGTGTATCTTTTAAGCATAAAGTCTCCTATTATTCAAAACATTGAATTTAATAGATATACCAAATTTTTGTAATCATATATATTTAACACAGAAAATATATATAAAAGAAAATTAAACCAGACCCCTACAAAAATTGTCCATTTTGAGCGAAATCCTTTTTGACACATTACATAACCTGTCCATCTTTTCACTGTATAAAGCATGAGCTCGTGTACCTTTTCCTTGCATTGGATATTATCCTTCATTACATGAGAAAGAACGCTTGCAGCTCTGCAACTAGTCTGCATAACAAAAAATTACAATGTAAGAACAATGCTGCCTAATCACATCAGCAGATCAAGTTCAATGTAAAGTAGGACTAAAGAGGAGCAAATATTTTTAAAGAGAGACCAATGAGGTACATTTTCTCCTCGAAAAAATTGTGCACAAGCTTATGAGATCAGGAATGAAACTGACTAAAGAACAATATGACTGGAGTAAGTTTCACGTTACCTCAAGGTCCCCATCATGTTCGCTCATGGCAAGACCATGCAACAGCATGCTGCAACGTAAACAAGTTTAAGCAAGATTTGACTGTGTTATGCCACTTTGGGATACGGAAAACTCTAGAGAAACTTGCAAAGAGAATATACCTTCCAAAGGACATGTTCACGTCCTCCTCAAATCGAGCATTGGTCATTGACGTAGGCTGAGGAATTAGAGTAGATGCTAACATCTTTTGACCATCGTTGTTTTGCTGAAGAAATAAAGTGTAGCAAGTTATATGTAAGATAACATAAGCAAGCATGTGACATGCTTATATATAATGAGAAAACTCTTTCTGATAAAATGTATACAAGACAAACCTCACAAAAGCTCTTAAAAATATAGTCAGCTGCAATAAATTCTTGCATGCTTGAAGTCCGTAAAATAATTCGTAATATTGAANCATCTTTACCTTTCTTAGAGGATGCAAGAGCCAAATATTTTACCATACGGTGCAATAGGGGTTCCGGGGATCCTAATGACGGCATTGATGACTCAAGGTTAATTTGTAGAACCTGCATAAAAGTGGGCCAAGGGAGTGAAAACACTTGTAAACAATCACAAGCGCATAGTAGTGACTCTGTAGCAGCAACACATGAGTTTGATATGTTGTCATATTTAGATATGGATAGGTCTACTCGGGTTACGTGTTATCTAATGGGTCAAAGGGGTGAAACAAAAAAGGTAGCTCAGAAGTAAACAAGTTAAATGGTTCGAATGGGAACGGGTCAAAAGTGTATCTTTTAAGCATAAAGTCTCCTATTATTCAAAACATTGAATTTAATAGATATACCAAATTTTTGTAATCATATATATTTAACACAGAAAATATATATAAAAGAAAATTAAACCAGACCCCTACAAAAATTGTCCATTTTGAGCGAAATCCTTTTTGACACATTACATAACCTGTCCATCTTTTCACTGTATAAAGCATGAGCTCGTGTACCTTTTCCTTGCATTGGATATTATCCTTCATTACATGAGAAAGAACGCTTGCAGCTCTGCAACTAGTCTGCATAACAAAAAATTACAATGTAAGAACAATGCTGCCTAATCACATCAGCAGATCAAGTTCAATGTAAAGTAGGACTAAAGAGGAGCAAATATTTTTAAAGAGAGACCAATGAGGTACATTTTCTCCTCGAAAAAATTGTGCACAAGCTTATGAGATCAGGAATGAAACTGACTAAAGAACAATATGACTGGAGTAAGTTTCACGTTACCTCAAGGTCCCCATCATGTTCGCTCATGGCAAGACCATGCAACAGCATGCTGCAACGTAAACAAGTTTAAGCAAGATTTGACTGTGTTATGCCACTTTGGGATACGGAAAACTCTAGAGAAACTTGCAAAGAGAATATACCTTCCAAAGGACATGTTCACGTCCTCCTCAAATCGAGCATTGGTCATTGACGTAGGCTGAGGAATTAGAGTAGATGCTAACATCTTTTGACCATCGTTGTTTTGCTGAAGAAATAAAGTGTAGCAAGTTATATGTAAGATAACATAAGCAAGCATGTGACATGCTTATATATAATGAGAAAACTCTTTCTGATAAAATGTATACAAGACAAACCTCACAAAAGCTCTTAAAAATATAGTCAGCTGCAATAAATTCTTGCATGCTTGAAGTCCGTAAAATAATTCGTAATATTGAATTCAGAGCTGGTTCAACCTCTCGCTCATCGCCAAGAGATTTACTTGCAAAAACATCAAGATTCTGACGATGTCCATAAATAAGATCGCCTATGCATTGAAAAGCCTGACCACGTTATATGACACAAGTTAATTTTTGTTAATGTTTCTGAAATACTGGAAACTTTTACGGAGTAGTAAAGTAATATTGGAAGTCAAATTTATCTAACATAGAAGCTATCTTACCGCACAACGTACGGCAACAGGGGCCCATTGACTTTCAACGCCTAGCATTAGTAGATGGTCCAGTACATTTCTCTACAATAGTAAAGAAGGAAAAAAGATGAGTGATGACAATGATGCCTAAAACCTATTTAAGAAATTAAACGACGGTGGTGAACTTCTGAAACTAACCTGGACAAGAACGGTTTTGTTTGTCAATCTGTTACTCTTGCTCGAAGGATCAGTTTCCAGACCTCCATTCAGCAGCAAACTAATGGTTTCCAAGGCACTCAGTAGATTGATTGTCTACAGGCATCAAATTGATAAAGGAAAGCAACTACTAAGTCTTTCAAGATATAGTTGGAAACTGTAGAAGCATAAGCTAAAGAACGTAAGCAATTGCAGTATCACCTTTTGTTGAGTAAAGCTGTATGTGGTTCCTCGGAGCTTCAATATTGATATCAATGAGTCAAAGCCTATAGTCTCCCTTAGCAACACCTATACAACATCTATACATTAGTAAAAAGTAATAGGATGAAAGCCCGTGGATAATTTGTACAGATAAACTCGAACCTGATTGGATGCATTGTTGCGGAGGAGATTATTTAACAATTCAAGAGAGTCCTGTGAGATTATATGCATACATAAGATTTTGATTTTCAAGCAATGGAAGCTCCATAAAGAGTCACCGATACAAAGTGAAGTTTTTTGATCCATCGAGTTACCTGCACAACAACACCTCCTTCTGAACCTCCTTCCTCTTTGATGATACTGAAGATCTTCTCAAAAGCACCCTCAAAGACCAGAATTTTTTGGATTTCCTAGTAGAGTAATAANCCCCTCTAACCGGCGGGGACCACCAACACCCTATCCCACATAAGATATTGCTGGTGCCCTGTGAATTCCTCTAATACCAACTCCTTTGATATATTCCATTCCTGCAAATCTCACTTCCATACTTCCCCACAAGCCAATATTTACTGCATCGATCTACCCTAACGACCTTTACTAGATACAAGTCTAGTCTTCTAACCTGCAAATGTGACCACATTTGTTGGAGATGGTGAAGCCAAAACAAACAGTGCTGCCTTAGCTTCTACATACAAGTGTCAATTCGACCATCTCCAAACAATCCTCAATTCCAAATCCAATCATCATTGTTCAGCCTAGAATCAACCTCAAAACACACATATCTAATATAATCATCTAATATACATGTTGTCTTTTAGCGGCCAATATTTATACATAAATTATAGTTTTGTCTTACCACCATCCTATGGAATTTATGTTTCATGTTCAGGGAAAATATTTTGTCACATGAGTCATGAACCTTGTATAGATGTGGTGTTCGAAGGGTGCAACTATACGCACAGCCACACAGCCTAGGCAGATGTAAAATGCATCTAGTCAAATAGGATATGTGTTTCATGGTATCACGCTTCCACATACAACAGTGCACACAACTACAAGGATAATCATATACAGACATGGCTGTCAACAAACTCAACTCATTTCTAAGGGGCTTTAATTCATAAAACAATAAGTACACCAATAATAAAACAGGGCAGCATATATCATATGTTTTGAAGTGTACGAACTGCAAGATAACAGCCAAAAAACAAAAACTGTACGCAGAAAGCTTCTAACCATTTCAACATCGCCACGGTCCCTTAAGACACCCAACAGCACAGGAAAACCTACAATTAAAAATAATGCATTCCATCATCGACAGATAAAAGCCTCACATGCCATTACAAAACCAACTTTTGCACTAACCCATTTCTCCAAAAGCCATCTGCGCAGCATGACTTTCTGCCACAACGGACTGAAGCTCGGCCATAGCATTTCTTCTATCGTCAGCAAGCTTACCATTACTTATACAGTCGAGCAAGCGTTCAACATAACTACAGATTAATACCCATATAGTACATTAGCCTAGTAATCTAATCAGCAGGACTATAATATAGTAACAAGTCTGTATTATCGAGAAACTCATCTATATCTATATCTATATCTATACTACATTATAATGCATTTGGGACTATTCCATAATTAGAAAGGCTTAAAATTCAGACTTTTTAATTGCTAATTATGGAAAGATTTCAATGAAGAAGGATTTAAACATTAATTGCAGAAAAACAAAAACAGAAAAGCAAAAACAGAAAACAGAAAAGCAAAAACTGAAAACTGAAAACTGAAAAACTGGAAAACTGGAAAATTTGAAAACTGAAAAACTGGAAAAAATGAAAAACTGAAAAACGCAAAAACTGAAAACTGAAAACTGAAGATTGAAAAACTGGAAAAAGAAAACAGAAAACTGAAAACAGAAAAACAGAAAAACTGAAAATAGAAAATAGAAAATTGAAGAAAACTAAAAGCAGAATAACATTTGCACGCCGCAAAATAGTCAGTCACAAGTACCCGCCGCCGCATTGCGCGGGTACCTTCTAGTATCATTATATATATATTAAGTTAAACACCAAACATTAGGCTAATGAACTTTTTGGAGCGTTTGGTTTTAGTGTTTAGCTTTTGCATATTGTTCAAACGCTAAGGCTAATAAAAGAAGCATTAAGTACTCCTACGCAAGCAAACATTATTAAAAAACATACTGTAGCTAGTTTCGCCAAACGTAAATATGTTAAAAAAAACAAAAAAAAACGAACTAACCTATCCTCGTTGGAAGTGGAATTCTCGTTCCCAAACATAAGACCAACAACTCCCTACACACAAAACCACATTATATCAAAATTACGAAATCACATTCAGATCGATAATTAATAATAATAATTACTACCTTGTAACCAGATACCAAATCCATCTTCTTCATTTAAACTGATCCGCTATTTCAAAGATCAAGATATATAAAAGAGTTATATAAAGATCGATTATTATTTATTTGAAGTTGATGATGAGATCGTCAACAGGGTCAATGTCCGGGTCGAATACATCATGATTAGTTATTCAATTATATCCATCACCCGACCCATTTTCCTTTTTCTTTTTTTCTCTTTTCTTTTTTTGAAATTTTTGAAAATATATTAATCGGTAACAATATTTACAAACTCCTAAAATGAATAATACACTCGACTAATCAATATCTAAACATTATCTATGGATCATGAAATTATTAGCTGATATAATACATTAGTGAGCCCAAGCCCGGTCTGTGAGCTTAAGATCAAGGTTAAATTTTTATGCTACATTGTAATTTATAAATACTTGTTATTAATAATAGGTAGTTTTATTGTCTAACATTGTATTATAAATTTAACCCTAATGACCAATATTTATAGATTACAATTTAGCATAAACTTAACTTTAATGGACCCTAAGCTGATAAACCGGATTTGGACTGACTAATCTATTATATCGGCTAATAGAAATCACCAAAAAGAATTACATTTCCTTCTCAATAAGATGTAATCTAATTCCATTTATGCAACCTGTCATCCTCACACATTTGAAATCAAACGAGTCATAGGAAGGCTTCATTCCTTATATTAAACCATCCTAGCAAGGTATTGTATCCAATAATAACTACATTTCCCATCCACAGCTGACACCACAAGCCAATACATTGCATTATGTTAGAAGTATCTCGTTTACTAACTAAGTCGCAAGGACTTACCATTCCTAGTTCATGTTTATGTAGGTATGTGAAGCGAGAAAGGATCGGGGCTAAAAGAAGTAGCTCAAAGTGGATTTTGAGGGAACGGGCACACTCGCGAGTATAGGTGAGGAGTGTCTCTAACTACCACTTTGATACGTAGCTTGTAAATGTCCCCAAACATGTTTTAGTTTTAGTTGATCATGTGTCAAAACAGGTCATGTTAGTCCTTGTGTCAAGTCATGTGCTTAGAACAAGTTATGTAGTTTTATAGTTTGAAAAGGAATGTTTGGTATAGCTCCGCGTTTTGTAAACGACACGCTTTCATGCGTAACCATGTATGTTTCATGTCCACTAATTGTTTAAATAAGTTTAGTATTCAGTTGTTTCGGTCTTAAAACTTTCCGTTGCGTCAAATATGAGTTATGGCAAAATGTTTCAGGTCCAACAAGACGGATCATTTAAGATCCGTGGACCATTTAAGATCCGTACATCTCGAATACGAAGAAAAAAAATCAATGGCCGTTCATTAGACTAGTCACTATTGTCACCATTCACTCCTAGCCCCTCAGATTCCACCTCAGCACCACCTCAACCCATCATCTTCTTCTTACCTTTCACGTGGTCACCTTTCCCCTCTTCAAACATACCCCGCACACACTCGCAAATCAAATAAACAATAAATAAAAACACACTTTCCACAAATACCAAAAGGTGACTCACATCACCCTTTCCTCTTGTTTTTTTTCCCTGCATCATGCATGAGGTGATCGGCCTCCATAGAGGTGGTTCGTGATTATCGCCTCCAAAGGTGAGGGCTCATGCCCACATTAATCAATCTTAGAGCCTTCCAGCATATGATAATTAACTTTTTGTTTCTTCAATAATTAATCTTCCATTTGACTTTTGTCCACGAGTATCTTGCACTCATTAATCTTGTCCCCCCATTTTCCAAATGTGTGGCCCAAGCTTCGATCNCTTGCTACTCATAAAATTATGATATGTGTCAGAACTGATGGTTTAAATTAATTGAAATAATTAGTGAAAGATACATGTTATATTTTATACCAGTAGGAGGATAAGTAAAATATATAGTATTATATAACAAAATTCTTTAGGCATACCTTTAAATCATGCAACTCGACAAATTTTTTACAATGATCAAAATAAGTTCTCTGCGAATATACTGGTTAGATGGACACAAGGTCTCAAAAAATAATCGAGTTTTGGAACTCGATGGATGGAGTGGTTGACATTTTTGGTATGATTATGGAAGAGTTCAAAAACCGTCGCATGAACACCAATCACGTATATTTGGAGAAAAAAAACGACTTAATTTCATGAATAGCCTTGAACATATATAGATCTAGAGGTGGCAAAACGGGCGGGCCGGGCGGGCACGGGCAACGGGCTAAACGGCCACGGGCTAAACGGGCACTGGGCTAAACGGGCACGGGCCAAACGGGCGCATGTTATACAAATCGCTTTAGAAAAGATCCAAAATGACGAAATAAATTCCTCAAACGTAACACCTTATTTATATTTAAAAAAATTAAATATCTTTTATATAATAAAAGAATTACATCATTTCGGAGTTTTTTTGACAAAACAATCTTAGTGGAAAAAAATTAGACCAATAGAAATGCTCGATTTTGACACATAGACGAAATCGAGCAATATGATTGGCCAATAAAAAGTCAAAATTGAATTGATTTTGGTCAAACTTTAATAAATTTGGTGGAGAATTTGATTGAGAAAAAAAACAGATAAAAATATCGGTGTCAAATTTATAAAAATAAAAACTTAAAAAAAGATGAGGTAATTAATAAAACATTAGTGGTTAAATTGTAAATATATTATATGGAGTTAAGTGTGAAATTATAAATCTCCATATTTTTTTATAACTTTAAATAATAAACAAATAACCCCTTACACTCTATGCCCCCTACACCTTTTAATATGAACTTTGTTTACAATTACATGAGTATTAGTATTGGTTTGAGACTTTCATCTATTAAACTTACAAAATTTATAAATGTACGAATTAGTTTTAATATACGTTAAATACTTTTAAAATAAATATTATTTCAAACTTTCATTTACTAAAATATCTTTTACTATGTAGGTTAAATATAAATAAGAATTCATGTTATCCTATTTAAAAGTTTAATTATACGTACACGGGTTTGAATATTGAATACAGTTAAATTATTATTAACGATAATATAAATATAAATGGTAAGTACGAGTTGCTGTGATATGAAAATAAATATACGCGATTGTACTTATAACGACTCATGTAATTATATTTAAAGTTTATATACGGATATCCGAAAAAACATTTTTAAAAAATTTCATCAACGCTTATTATGTGCTACTAAACTCGCAACATGATATCAATAGTTGAAGTTAAACAACAACATCAACCTCAACATTAACACCTATGTCAGCTAAACAAAGTTAAATCTTTCATCCAATAAAATTTTTACAAAATATTAATTGATATTAATATATAATAAAAAAAAACTCATGCATACTTATTAGTTGTACTTATATCATAATTTTCACGGGTAAATTCTTATATATCTATATAGTAAACAAAAATTTTAAAATAAATTTGATTTATGTGTAAAATCATGTGATCAAAGAACCTTTGGCTCAATAACATTATAAGGAGACACGCTCAAGAATCCAAAACTGAAGAATCCTTTTTTAACATAGCTACAGTATGGAAAACTGAAAAACGCAAAAACTGAAAACTGAAGATTGAAAAACTGGAAAACTGGAAAAAGAAAACTGAAAACTGAAAACTGAAAACAGAAAAACTGAAAAAATGAAAAACTGAAAATAGAAAATTGAAGAAAACTAAAAGCAGAATAACATTTGCTCGCCGCAAAATAGTCAGTCACAAGTACCCGCCGCCGCATTGCGCGGGTACCTTCTAGTATCATTATATATATTAAGTTAAACACCAAACATTAGGCTAATGAACTTTTTGGAGCGTTTGGTTTTAGTGTTTAGCTTTTGCATATTGTTCAAACGCTAAGGCCAATAAAAGAAGCATTAAGTACTCCTACGCAAGCAAACATTATTAAAAAAAAAAAAAACATACTGTAGCTATGTTAAAAAAGGAACAAACGAACCTATCCTCGTTGGAAATATATCCCACCTACCTCTCTCTCTCTTACCTATCCTCGTTGGAAGTGGAATTCTCGTTACCAAACATAAGACCAACAACTCCCTACACACAAAACCACATTATATCAAAATTACGAAATCACATTCAGATCGATAATTAATAATAATAATTACTACCTTGTAACCAGATACCAAATCCATCTTCTTCATTTAAACTGATCCCCGCTACTATTAAAATCGTTGAAAGATATATTTAAAAGATCAAGATATATAAAAGAGTTATATAAAGATCGATTATTATTTATTTGAAGTTGATGATGATAATGATGATGAGATCGTCAACAGGGTCAATATCCGGGTCGAATACATCATTATTAGTTATTCAAATTATATCCATCACCCGACCCATTTTCTTTTTTTCTTTCTTTTCTTTTTTTCAAAAGGTGAATATATTAATTGTAACAATATTTACAAACTCCTAAAATGAATAATACACTCGACTAATCAAATATCTAAACATTATCTACTAGGGTGAGCATCATGCCGAAACCGACCCGTCCCGACCCAAAACCGATCCATCTTGAAACACAAATCCTGGAAAACAGACCGAATCCCGAACCGAAATTACTCAGTTTTACTCGGTTCGGTTCGGGACGAGTCGGTTTCGGTCGGTTTTCTCGGTTTTCAGCCCGAATTGATCCATCCCTAAATCGAAATCCTTGAAAACCCAAACCGAATACCGAACCGAGTATGTTCGGTTCGGTTTCGGGACAGTCAGTATCGGTCGGTTTTACTCGATTTTCGGGATTCGGTCTGTTTTGCTCAGCCCTATTATCTATACATCATGAAACTATTAGCTGATATAATGCATTAGTCAACCCAAGCCCGGTCTGTGAGCTTAAGGTCCATTAAAATTAAGTTTATTTATGCTACATTGTCATCTATAAATATTGGTTATTAATAATATGGAGTTTTATTGTATAACATGGTATTATAAATTTAACCCTAATGACCCATATTTATAGATTACAATTTAGCATAAACTTAACCCTAATTGACCCTAAGCTCATAGACCAGACTTGTGCCGACTAATCTATTATATCGGCGAACAGAAATCACCAAAAATAATTACATTTCCTTCTCAACAAGATGTAATCTAATTCCATTTATGCAACGTGTCATCCTCACACATTTGAAATCAGACATGAGTCATGGGAAGGCTTCATTCCTTATATTAAACCATCCTAGGTATTGTATCCAATAATAACTACACTTCTCATCCACAGCTAATACCACAAGCTAATACATTGCAGCGACCCTTCACAAGTTTCTGAAAAGAGTGCAGTGTAGGATAAGCATCATTACTAGAGGACCAATAACCACTCTTCCAATGAATATACACAACTTGACTACATTTCTCAACCAAGTATTATCCCTCCAAACCCAAATTTCAACCCTCCCTCACAACAAAGGAAAAAGAGATGAATAAGTAGGTAGGCTCATCAAGTACGGTGTGTAAACGACTGGGAAATCAACAGATTAACATCATCCAATCTATACCATACATTCAATTCAGAACTCTAGATGCATTTCAACACCAAAATAACAATTAAACAACAAAACCTTCAAGCCAACTATGCTTTCCACTCTTCTAACAAGGGTTTTTTATCAAAATTCAACTGTACCTTCCAGTTTTTTGCCACATGCTTAGACCGTCTTGTTTTCTTCATAGTCAATCCAAAACCTTATGTCTCACAACACTAATAATACTAATCAAAGTAAGGGTGAGCATGGGGCGGTTTGGCTTTTTGGTTAAAACCAAAACCCGAACCGAAAAATTTGGTTTCTGAAAATTGAAAACCGCTTAGTTTCGGTTTTTGGTTTTTTTTTAGTTAATTCGGTTCGGTTTCGGTTTCTTTTTCAATTTTTAGCTTTAGGTTTATGGATAAATAGAGTATTTAGTTATGAACCATCACAACTTTTAACCTATTTCGTCATTATTTAGTGTTGGGTCACTGAAATTACCCAAGTTTCCTTAACTAGGATTTGAACATAAAATAACCTAAGTGTCGTAATACCTTTAACACAATCAAGTCACTGAGTGAACAGACACTCAGTGAGTCATCTTCAAGATGCTCAGGACAAGCCATGAAGAAGGGCTTTCCATTCAGTGAGGCGGATTCTCAGTGAATAGCACCTAAGCCAAAGAAGAAGATGATGGATTCAGTAAGCATTGACAATAGCTCACTGAATCCCACTTCTCCTCACCATCTACAAAGACTGAAGAATTGGCGGGATTGCGAGGGAAAGTTTGAACTGCTTTATTTAGTACTTTATTACTATAAAGTCAAACTTTCCCTACCAACCTCAATCAAGCCCATACCTTAAAAGCTACTTTGTCACTATCCCAATATGGGTATGTCTGACATGGAAGAAAATCTTTCCATAAGATTTCTTTAAGGTAGTCATTAGTCAAACCTGGAATAGTATGTTTTATATGTATATATATATAGCATTGTAAAGAGGAGAAAAGTAAGTTTGTGAATTTAAGCTTTAGACTTACACAAACCCTTTTCTCCTCCAAGAAACATACTCGTACTCGAGATAGCTCGATTGAACCGTAGTTGTTACTTAAGCTTAGCTTAAGTTTAGCGAGGAGGAACATACCATACATTGTCATTTCAATCCCAAGTGTTTGTTCCGCAAAACACTTGGGTATAATTCTTTGAATCATTTCTAATAAGAATTAAACGTTGAAAAATTATATTTCTCTGTTTTACGTTTAGTCTTGTTCTAGTTTGTTATCAAAGAAGTCACTACATCATATTACCATAACACTCTTAGTTTAACTCTCTAGTTAACACTAAGTGTGAAAAAGGGACCAACATTTCCTTTTGGGTTTCTTATACATAGCCAATAGCCATATTTTTTATCTGATTATATAAATTGCAAAAATCCGGTTCAGAACTCGCACATAATCACCTCCTAACAATATACCTAANTTAAATTTCATAAAGTTACGATCTTACTTATTTTCTCGACGGCGAGACTTTATTAGAACACAAACTAGAGGACGCTAAAAGCAGGCTGAAAAGTTAATCTTAAATTTCATAAAGTTACGATCTTACTTATTTTCTCGACGGCGAGACTTTATTAGAACACAAACTAGAGGACGCTAAAAGCAGGCTGAAAAGTTAATCTTAAATTTCATAAAGTTACGATCTTACTTATTTTCTCGACGGCGAGACTTTATTAGAACACAAACTAGAGGACGCTAAAAGCAGGCTGAAAAGTTAATCTTAAATTTCATAAAGTTACGATCTTACTTATTTTCTCGACGGCGAGACTTTATTAGAACACAAACTAGAGGACGCTAAAAGCAGGCTGAAAAGTTAATCTTAAATTTCATAAAGTTACGATCTTACTTATTTTCTCGACGGCGAGACTTTATTAGAACACAAACTAGAGGACGCTAAAAGCAGGCTGAAAAGTTAATCTTAAATTTCATAAAGTTACGATCTTACTTATTTTCTCGACGGCGAGACTTTATTAGAACACAAACTAGAGGACGCTAAAAGCAGGCTGAAAAGTTAATCTTAAATTTCATAAAGTTACGATCTTACTTATTTTCTCGACGGCGAGACTTTATTAGAACACAAACTAGAGGACGCTAAAAGCAGGCTGAAAAGTTAATCTTAAATTTCATAAAGTTACGATCTTACTTATTTTCTCGACGGCGAGACTTTATTAGAACACAAACTAGAGGACGCTAAAAGCAGGCTGAAAAGTTAATCTTAAATTTCATAAAGTTACGATCTTACTTATTTTCTCGACGGCGAGACTTTATTAGAACACAAACTAGAGGACGCTAAAAGCAGGCTGAAAAGTTAATCTTAAATTTCATAAAGTTACGATCTTACTTATTTTCTCGACGGCGAGACTTTATTAGAACACAAACTAGAGGACGCTAAAAGCAGGCTGAAAAGTTAATCTTAAATTTCATAAAGTTACGATCTTACTTATTTTCTCGACGGCGAGACTTTATTAGAACACAAACTAGAGGACGCTAAAAGCAGGCTGAAAAGTTAATCTTAAATTTCATAAAGTTACGATCTTACTTATTTTCTCGACGGCGAGACTTTATTAGAACACAAACTAGAGGACGCTAAAAGCAGGCTGAAAAGTTAATCTTAAACCATGGACATTGAACACGGTTTAAGATTAACTTGCTTAAAGAGGATTTGACCAACATCCCGGTGTGGGTTAGATTCCATGATGTTCCTCTTGCTATGTTTTCTGATGATGGTCTTAGTCTTCTTGCTACATTGATTGGTACAACCAAAAGGTTAGATGCTTTTACCAGCCAAATGTGCAAGGAATCGTGGGGCCGCAGTAGTTTTGCTAGATGCATGATGGAGGTGAAGTCGGATGAGGTGCTTAGGGATAGCCTTACTGTTGAGATACTTTTACTTGATGGTACGGGGTCAACTATTGAGAAGATTCGGGTTGAATAAGAGTGAAAACCACCGCGTTGTGATAAGTGTAAGATTTTTGGTCATACTCTTATTGATTGTCCTAAAGTTGTTGTGCCTTCAGTTCAGCCTACTATGCCTGTTAATGATAGTTTCAAGACTGTCAGTAACAAGAAAAAATGAAAGCAAGGTGGTAGGGGTGTTCATCGGTTCGGTTTTCGGTTTCATGGATTGTATGGTTCGGGTTAATCGGTTTGAAAATTCCAAAAGTTAAAGCCAAAACCAAACCAGACCAATTATAGAATGGATAAAACCAAACCATACACCAATTTAGAATTCGGATTGGTTTCGGTTAAAACCAAGAAAACCAAATTCAAGTAAACTTCTAAATGTCACAAATAAAAACCGAAAATTTCAAATAAAATTACCAAATCAAAAGGTCTCACAAAGTGTTTAAGTAAATCAACAAAACAAAAGTTTAAGAAACCAAAAGGTTTCATAACTTAACGGAAATAAATGAAAACAAAATAAGATAAAATGTTATTCGACAAAGGTCTAAAAAAGTCTTATGATTGAATATTCCATCTTCAAGCATCTTTGATTTAAGGAGTGGTTAGTTTATAAGATATTTTAAATTTTTATGATTTTTTGTTAGGAAGATAAACATATAAAATATGTATATATATAATTTAAACTTTTTTGTGTGGATAGATATATATTTGGTTTTTTCGGTTTGGTTTGGTTATGTATTTGTCAAACCCAAAACTAAACCAAACACCAATTAAATACTTCGGTTTGGTTAAACCAAACCATACACTAATTAAAATTTTCGGTCCGGTTTTATTCGTTTCGGTCCGGTTTATATTTCGGTTTGTTCGTGTCAAACCAAATACTGAACACCCCTCAAGGTGGTCATACAATTCCGGGTTAAGGAGGGTTTACTAAACCAGTTGTGGGTAAGCAGTTTCAGTATCGACCCAAAAAGACTTCTCCTGAACCTAAGAAAGTGGATAGCAATAAGAAGAATGCTTCTGATGTGGCTAGTTCGAGTGGAACGAAGATTTCTACATCTAACCAGTTTGATGCTCTTAATATGGAAGATACGGATGCTTTTGGTATTCCTACTAATGACACCAACAAGGATGTGGATTCTGGTCGTACAATGGAAGTTAATGAAGATGAGTCTACTAAGACAGGTAATGCATCACAAGAACCCCTTGTGAGTGATTTGAAAGAGAAGGAGTCGGTTGTGGCTCATAAAACTAGTGATTCTTGTACTCCGTCCGCCTCTTCTACTAAGAGAGTTAACCCTTTTTCTAAGGTGGGAGAGATCATGGTTTCTGATTCTGAAGATGAGGTGGTTGCTAACCCATTTGATGAGTCAGCTAATCTATTTGGTGGTGGCCAAGAGTTTGAAGATGATTATGATGACTATGACTATGATGATTATGCGAACCAGGTTTATGATCTTCCAGGGAATTTGGATGCTTTTAATGCCATGTATGACACCAAGCTTCAAGGTCTTAGGAAGTAATTTTATTTCGTTATGTCCTATGTTATCATTTGAGTAGTAGTTTGTTTTCTTGTTTAGAAAATAGGCAGTATCTTGTTATGTAAGCTTTTTGCCTATATAACGGGCTGAGATATGGAATTTCACCCATATCCATTGTACTTAAATGTTTTGGTTAATATATACCAGGGTGCAGGATTACTCCCCTTTACCAAAAAAAATAATAATAATAATCTTTTTGTTTGGGTTTCATTGTAATCTTTTAGCGTTGTTGCCACTCAACAATGTTAAGGAGTTAAGTAGAATAGTGTTAAAGCAAGGTTTAAGTCTCACCTCGGATTCAATGTTTATTACATTCTTCTTTCATGTTGAACATTTTATAGGGTGTTTGGGATTGCATTTTTCTATCCTTTTTGGTCTGCTAATTCTTCTATAAGGAAAAGTAAAACACGCATAATAGCCATATAGCCATATGTGGGATACAATCATTATATAAGGAATAAAGCAAAACTAAGCCATACAAGTATAACAGCATGAAATCATACAGGCATGAAGTAATACTCTACAAGTAACACTTGCAACACATTTATTTTTAACTTTGCTTGTATCCATTATTACAATCTGCAAAACGCATTACATTTATCAAATTACGAACACATGAAATTTCTAATGAAGTTCTAACAAGTATCATTGTATCAGTAACATTACAATCTCCAAAGGTATCATCAACCATATCTAGATTGATGTACATATTTCAATGAAAAAGATACAACCCATATGAAGTATCTATTCCTACCACAGCTAGTTTACATCTATTGAACACTTACGCCAAAAATGAGATTAAACAATGGCCGCCATACTTACTGATAAACAAGAACAGAAGGTGTAGATAATAATGTTGAAATTTAGATGCCTTGTTCCAATGCTAATATCGAGAGCGGTAAGAAAGGCGTGCCTTGACAGCCCCCCGAAAAAACCAGCTTCAATATGTGTTATTCAAAGGTTCTCATTTTCTCCGGTTCTTGTTTTTACTTACTCTCACAATTCTTCTGGTAGACTTGTCACCACCACCAGAGCCTAACGAGAAACTTCCTCCAGCGTGCAACTCTAAACTATCAGATGCCTGAAAAGGATTCTGAGATGGTGGTTGGTTGGTCGGCACACCAAATTGAAACGCAGGGGTAGATGTTGATGGTGCTGGGGTGCCTGAATTAAATGCAAATGCTGGTGTACCAGCAGAAGCTGGAGCAAACACAGGGATAGCAGGACTTGGTGTCTGTACAGAGTCTTCATGCATACTGTCTTCCATGCTCATCTGATCATTGTTGTTGAGTGAAGCTGTAGGAGTTCCAAATACAGCAAAAGGGTTTCCACACGGAGCTTGAAAAGGTTCCCCAAAAGGAAAAGATGGAGAACCAAAATTACTGGTAGAACTACCAGACTTGATCTCTGATGGAGCAACAGCAGAACCAGGACCAAAACTAGGTACTGATCCGATACTAGAAGCAAATATGTTGCTGGTAGAGCTACTGATGGAACTACCAGACTTTATCTCTGATGAAGCAACAGCAGTACTAGGACCAAAACTATGAGCAGATGAACTAAATAGGGGACTCCATGAAGTAGATGATGGGATTACGGTAGAGGGAGAGCCAAACTTATAAGGAACCGATTGTGTAACAGTAGTTGGTGCCTGTGTATTTGTCGGGAGTCCGAAACCCTGATGACCATTTAAGGTTGATGTAGCAGGCGTAGAACTGAAGGATGTACTAGGAAAAGTTGAGCTACTGAAAATATTGGATTTTGGTTCCTTGTCTTTAGTGGCACTTGTATCTGGAGCTTCTGTCACTGATGGGGACACGATAGTTGATGAAGCAGTTGCAGACACAAAGTTGAATATAGATGCTGGTGTAGATACAGGTAAAACAGTGCTGGCAGCTGTGGGTGAATTGGTGGCAGTCCCATTAGTAATACTTGAATTATTGGTTGAGCTAATGTTCTGTTTCACTCTAGAAATATCCTTAGCAGCAAAAGAGAATGGTGCCACCTTCTCAGCACTTTTAGTGCTTGTGTCATATGTTGGCAAAACTGTTTGCTTATTCTGTGTGGAAACCGCATCACCTATAGAAATCGATGGAGGTGAGGTCTGTAAGTTATTTCCCACCGTTCGCTTATTAACAACGGAACCACCAGGAGATCCAGAATCAGCTTTTGGAGGAGATACGATATTAGGTGTTGCTGCAGGAGTTTGAAAGAGTTCAGTAGGTGCAACAGCAGAAACATTGTTTTTGGCAAGCAAAGATGTTCCCGGTTTCGTATTTTCACCCAATGGAATAGATACATGCCCATTAGAACGGATGTCTTCATTTATTGCCTGAGAATCCTTCACAAGACGAACAGATTAGTAAAATAGTAGCGGAAGATAAGAACAAGAAATGAAGGAATCATATTATACAACGTACTTCATGTGCACTCATTTGAAAAGCACGTTTCTTCTGAGGGGGCTCTGCTGGCGCTGCCAATGTTGAATCGGTATTTGTGGTTGGTGCATTACCTCTTACTGGCACTGTAGGATTCCCATTAATAGAGCTTAGCACATTAAGAGGAACTGCAAACTGTTTTGAGCCATTCTCTTCAATACTATCCTGACCCTCAGATTTCTGATTATTTTGAGAGCTTAGCAGAGACTTTGGAGATTCCATTTTGTCCACACTTCCAAGAGCCAGATTGGATGTCAATTTAGTGGCCGATTTCTCAGTTGTTCCAGCAAGCCTGGATGATGATGGTTTTTCCTTTGGGCTCATTCTTTCAAGGTGTTCAAATATTTTGGATGCCATCCGAGTCGATTCAGTAGGAACAGATGCATAACCTGAATTATGCTTGCTGGTCTCCCCATTTTCCACTATTGCATTGGAGACTTTTTGCTCAGGTTCATTCCTTAAAAGTAATCTCTGAGCACTTGAATCTAATTCATTTTTATGTTTTGATAAAGAACTTCCTTGAGAATAAAGATTAGCTTTCTGCCGAATTCTACGCATCGGACCACCAGATCCAAGATCATCTAGTACAGAGCTCCTACGCTTAACAGCCTGAATCAAAATTCAAAAATTAACAAGGGTTACACATAATACAAAGAAGTACGAGACTAAAAAAGGGATTCAATAACACAAATGGATACCATCTTGCTTAATCCATTTGATCCTTCTTGTTCCCAAGCAGGCTGTGATGATATAAGTGGCGGGGTTGGCTGAAATCAAGCAAACATATTTTGAGCCAAATTCAGCCAAGAAGACATTTTATAACAAGAATACAAGATTAAAGGGGAGATGTTTAAAAAAACCTTTTGGCTTAAAGTTGAAGACCCTCTGTAATAAGATGAGCGTGCCATGCTGTATATTGCTGATCTGCCTCGAGATCTAGGGGTTGTCACACCATTTTCAAATCCCTTCAAGCTACCTGCAGTTCTTGGTGCAAGTGATGTGATAGGCGTTCTAGGGAGAATGGTTGTGTTATTTAGCAACACTGAATCTTGTCTTGGTGCTTGGTTGCCAAGCCTCAGTGTCGAAGGTGATGCTTTAGCAGGCCTTGTACCCATGTACGCCTTTGCAAGCTCAGCGGGTGAGGCAACATCCTCTTCAAAGGCCTGAGAAGTCACTCTTGAGTTGCCAACAGGAGTTGATACAACAGCATGGAAGTTCTCCCTCTCCTCCACATGCTTGTTCAATGGGCCACTTGTCGATGCTTCAAGCCTCATAACAGGAGATGTGTTGGAAATATTTGCTTTATCCCCTTCACCAATATCTGACGTGGTAGTTCTCGAATGCAGCAATGCCGTCAAACGCTCAATTTCAGATCTGTAAGTGGTACATAATATCAGTGATAGTAAAATCGTCACAACAAAATGATAGATGAGACTTGTCAAAGGATGCAATCCACAGTATGAGAAAATGTTAATTGTTTATAAGGCAAGAAAGCAAGGGGCAGTCAGCGTATCCAATATTATACTATCGTTGGTAGTATTGACCCTATAAAAAGCACGTGACTGGAATACTCATCTAAAATGCAGATAATTCTTACAACACAGATCACAGCAATATATAACAACCTGGTAAAAGTCTTTTGTTTGAGCATAGTCTCAAGATCTGATATCTCAGTAGCAGCAGAGATGTTAGCCAAATTCCCATCTTCATTAGTGTTAGGTTCTGATGCTCCTGTATTAGTCTTCAATCCAAACTAACAAAAAACAAAAACTAATCAATATGATGAATATAGTAATAAAAATAAATAAAAATAAAAATAAAAATAAAAAGTGAAAAGAGAGGGAGAGAAAAAAAGGGATCATAATCCTTCTAAATATTATTCGTACAAAATTAATAATTACAAATTCTCTTAAACCGATTCACACAAAAAAAATTGGGACCCTTAAAGAAGCATATATAAATACAAGAGCATATAAAAATACAGCTGATATAATCAAGACACGATGGGGCACCTAAAAGAATAAGCATTTGCAGCACTCAGATTAAAAACTTACATTTGGACCTTCCTCTTGAAGCTCGTTCCTTTGTTCTTCATTGGTCCCTGGTCACAAGAAAAACTTTTGTAAGGGACAAAGAAATCATAAATGTGAGTCAAGTGATGTGATATAAAGAAGATGTAACATAGAAGTCATAGCCCCCATGGAAACAAAACGATGTAGAGCATGACAGAACATGTAGCTTCATTTATGAACAGAACGCCAAGCGACTCTCAAAACCCAAATGACTTGGGGTTGCAAAATATATATAGCCCTATTATCATAACTTGGTTAACTATCCATATTGCATTGCATGATAACAATAGAATTGTCTAGGTTCCTTACCTGGTACAGATCTTATAACCAATGATGCCGTTATTTATACATTTTGTGATCTTGTCAACCTTTAATATCAAGAGTCTACTTATTTTCAGCTAAGGGATCGCGAAAGAATCGTGTCTGTGTACGTAATCCAACAAATTTTCATATTCTAATTGCCCCAATCCTAGTAACTTTCTAAAGGTTCAAACACAATTCTGCTAACAAGAAATTCACTCTCCTACAAGAAAGTTGCAATTATTGTGAAAAAATTGCCACACCTGTCATTCAGAAGTTTGAAAATTGCCTGCTTCATGTGAAGAGTGTTTTGCAAGAGCCATCATGAAAAAGGTAGACCAGCGATGGCAATACCAAGAAATACAAAGGAAGAACTCGACATTAGTGTCTACCCAAAATCAAATGTAGAAAAATCATAAGAGAAAACGAAACTCAAATCATCATTTGAACACCTCACAATAACCCAGGACTGTCAACTAAACTAATACTTGTGCCACTCTGACAAAGGTGTCATTAGAGAACACAGTTCTGAATCGTAGACGGGCATGGTTAAGTTGAGCAAGAGATCTAGGTTTTTCATTTGAAATCCTATACTAGTAAGTGGTATAAACTCTAATGTCTACATCGTGCTAAAAATATGCAGTAAGCACAAACGGTAAAATATACAAGTCAATGGTTATTGGTTAAGCTACGGCATGAAATACACATAAATCAAATACGAAACTATAGGTAGCCTATAACATTATGACCCCTTTCTACTTGCCATCAAATGATACAAAAAGATAATCTCCACTCCTTCACTCACTGGACAAAACCTTCTCACGTATAAGAAACACTCATCAGCAAAGCTACCAAAACTACAAATTTAATACACCGACAAAACAAACTGCCCCGTTCTGGAACACGGCCCATCTTAACTAAAAACCAAAATACAAATTTACATCCAAAGTAAACCAAATCAAACAAACACTTAATTGGTCGGCATTAAAAGGATGTATTTTTTCTTCTTCTAAAACCTAACCATCCGCACACCCCTAAAATCACAATGCACCAAAGATGACGCCTTTTACATCAGCAATCAAACCATTCTACCACGACAACCCGAAATTCATATGCCACCACATCTAACTCCAATAAAAATCATTCAAAAACAGTCTCGATACTTCTATATACGGCCCAAAACTAAACCCAACCAAACAAAAGTCATATATGCAAGACATTCGCTTTTCGTCATATCAATCGAACACTTCCTCAACCGCAGCTCAACTACGAAACATTCAAAATATCGCCTTTTATTCATAAATCACTCTAAACCTAATGTTACATTCGCCAAATACTAAAGCTACCTACTTTATATCGAATAACGCTATATTCGCAACAAAAACCTAATCATATACAACAATACATACCACATTTAATTCAAATTATATAAAGCAATCAAATTTATATAAAAAAAAAATGCACCAAACCTATAACAGGAGCCGCAGTTAACGCAGGATTGCGTTTCCAAAAGGCGCCGAGTAAGCGATCAGCGCCCGCGTAAATCAGCCTCGATAAAAAGCCGGATTTTGAGGTATTGTTAGGGTTAGGGTTTCTAATTGCGATTGAAGGTCGATCATACGGTGTCGTTTTCCTCAAAACCTTCTTCCTGAACTTTCCACCGGCTCCACCGTTGTATCCGTCGTTCGCCGTCGTCATCGGAAAAAGTTGTTATGCTGTGGGAAAATTAGGGTTTTTTATTTCTCTCTCTGTGTGTGTGTGTGTGTGTGAATAATTATAAAGGCGTTTTATTTATTTATTTATTTATTTATTATGTTATGGATTTGATTTTGTTTTACGGAGTATTTAATTTTGGTGTTGATATACGAATAAGGGAGAGCGTTAAGTACAAGCGAATATTCGAGTTTGTGTTTTTGCTTAAAAGAGTCTTTGAATTACTTTTGTTAACATATAAACACCTTATACAATTTTGTTTTACTTATTTTTGGTTTTAACTTTTGGCAAAGGTAACATTAACGGTAAGCAGTACTTGTTTGTTTTTTTATAAAGAGTTTGATAAGTGATAACATAGCTATATAATTACTGAGTGTATAACTAAGTGCTAAAAGTAGGGTTTTATCTTAAGTGTTTAGAAAAATTATGAATGGTAGTTGATGATGAGCAATGCATAAAATCACACAAACTGCCAAATATTTTAAGGTCTATGTCGATATATATTTGAGAGGCATAAAAGGCTACACATCACTGTCGATATATATTTGAAATGTTTCGCACTTTATTACTAACAATCACAAGTTATTTATTATCGGTCATCATGATCTATCATACAATTTAAGCATCATTCTAAATCAAGGTTGCAAAAATCGCTAGGCGGTAACTCCACGGCTGGGTACCGCCTAGCGATTAATCGGTTAGGCGATGATTAATCGGATTTGATTTTTTTAATATAAAATTATAAAATATTGAAACTATATACCCGATTTGGCCGATCTAGCCGATTCTTTTCTGATTTTGCCAATTTTTATCCGTAACTGAGTTGGGCTCTTTATCCTTTGTCCGATTTGGCCGATTTATGCCCGATTTGACCGATTTTTATCCGATTAATCAGTATGTTGACTGATTTTTGACCAAACCGATTAATAAGGCAGATTAGTAAAAATCGGGATGGTTAATCCCCGCCTAGCGATTAACCGCCGATTAATCGACCGCTTAGGCCGATTTTTCCAACATTGTTCTAAATACACCATTATGTCATCACACATCATAATCACATGCATAAAACCATTCACATGTGACATTGTCTTGCTTTTTGGGATTTCATAAATTTCAATGTATGGTAGTGTGGTATTCTGTTATCCTATTACAAGATTCTTATGTCATCGTTCCTAGCATAGTAAATAAAATCGGCATTGGAGGGTCGCATTGGAATCATCAACTATATAATTTTATATATTAGTCGAGTATCCGTGTATAGCGGCGAAATATAAAGCGACAAATAGTTACAATTACGAAATTGTAATTAAGTGTTTTGTGTATAAAATGAATGAATATTGTTTCTTTGAGCAAACTTTCAACTTACAAATAGTAATGGAAGAAACGTATATAGATGTAAAATATAATACTGGAAGGACAAGGAGTACGAGTAGATTAGTGATTTCACAATTTTTACTAAAAGAAATTTAAGCAAGTATGTTTCTGTTTTTATATAATAGGGATGAATACTATTAAAATAAGTTGTATTTCATGGGTTATGACAATGGGAAACAAATGTATGTGATGGATCTAAATTTAAGCAAATCTCTAAATAGAATATGATAAGCAAATATTAGTATAGGGGGCAGACTGTAAGTTAGTAAACTCCAAAAGTCCAAAGTGTTTCCCTCCCATTCAGTTTCTGTGGCGGGGAAGTTTTGCCTCCTTAAATTTTCGGCAAAAAATTTATGTCTTTATTCTTTTTTTGTCATTACCTGTTATCATAAAACATCACCTGTTTTTGGAAATTTATAAATATATTGGTAAAAGTTACAAAAGAAATTCGATTGGTTCTTTGAGTAAGATAAGCTGTCTTCCAAATAAGTGTAATGACAAAATTATAAGTATATGAAACAAAGATGTAACTTTACTTGAAGACACTAGCGTGAAAAAGAAACACACAACTATTACTATTACGGAAGCTATTGTTAGGGCATCGGGTATGGTAACTCAAGGCGTTTCGCCACTTCACATTTTCATATTTCACATCACATATCAAAAAACCCCTTCACTAATGGCTCAAGCTATTTTCGGTTTTTGAGATCCACGATTTTATTTTCTTTCTCAATTTTTTCAAACAAGCTAATTTTTCATTAATTCTAATAAAAATATAAATACATCAAATTAACAATAAACTAATTTTCTTGTTGACGTCGTTGCCAAAGATGCTCCATAAAATTACATTGAAGACACTACAAAAAAATAGTTGATTTCTAACACTTTTATTTCCACACTTTTTAAAAGTGTGTAAAATTTAATTAGTTTATTAACACTTAAGGATGTGTAAAAATTGATAACATTAATAAGTGTGAAGAAAAATTGTAAAATAATAGATTTTCCTCATTCATAATTGAGTCAAAAAAAGTTCACACTTTTTAAGTGTGAAGTATTATAAGATTTCTCCACACTTTTATATGTAATACCCAAACTCTCCACACGAGTGTGGAGAATTTAATTCTCCACACTTTGAGCAAGTGTGGAGAATTTGGGTGTTACAAATAACCTCCACACTTATAAGTGTGGACATTTTTTACATTTCTTCACACTTAAAAGTGTAAACTTTTTTTTAAAACAACTATAAGTGTGAAAAATCTATTGTTTTACAATTTTTTACCACACTTATTAATGTAACCAATTTTTACACATCATTAAGTGTTAATAAACTAATTAAGTTTTACACACTTTTTAAAAGTGCGAACATAAAGTGTGAAAAAATGAACTTTTTTTTGTAGTGAGAGTTTCGTGCGTACGTTTATCACGTAATTATTTGGCTTTCCTCCGTTGCACTTCGCATCTCTCTATCCAAGTACGTTGTATATTTGGTTGCGGACTAATATACAATTCGTTGAATTCACGTATCGAAAACTTTGTTCTTTCAAAATCATGTTATGCAATATGATGCACGTGTATATGCTCTTCGTAGCTTGTTGATAGTCCAAGAACATGCCAGTTGCTGTATAATTCCTCAACGTCCTTGGAGGACACAAAAAGCTCGTTCAACATCTTTCGTGCACCTTTTTGTCGCCTTTTAAAGTGTCCATATGTTCTCGTCTCGTGCCACCGTAAATGCTTTGACAAAAGTTGCCCACTGTGGGTAAATCCTGTCAGCTAGGTAATACCATTTTTCATATGTAACTCTGTTTACTTCAAATGAAGCCATAGGGCTGATGTCATCAATAAGGTCGTTGAATAACATAGGCATGAACAAATCAATAACGCACACAGTAAAAAAAAAATAAAAAATAAATAAAAAAAAATCGCGTGCACAATGTTCACTATTTGTAAATATTCATGAAATGCATCACGTGTTGTCCATATGTCAATTGACGTATGACAGAAATGCATTTCATAATAACACTAAATCTCATTTGACCTATACAATCGGGTCGGACTTTAAAGAATTTAAAATGCTCGGGAAGATGATCACAAGTATAAGTTTCAATACATTTGACTATTTCTAAAATTAGTTTCCTGTTCATATGATATCGACGTCTAAAATAGGCCTCTAGATATTTTGGATTATCACCAAAATAGTCAGACAATAAATGAGCTTCAACAACATCACGTTCACGGTATATCAGATTACGCGTATATGAACTATAAGCTTCTTTTTGTTGCAAGGACTGGTGATACATATAAGCTTGTGTCGAAAAGAATTCATAGTCGACATCGGAAAAGTTATTTTCATAACCATTTAAATTCATTTTGGTTGAGAAAATGTGTTATTTCGTAGAGATGGGTTAAAACATCCAATTTTAAACCATTGGGTAGGCTCCAAAGGTTTTTTTTTCTTAAAATAACACAATTCACGCACGCCGTTTATTTAGCTTGGCAAATGGCGCGGGGGATGGTGTGGTGACGCGAGAACAGTGGCGCCAACGGAGAAGACACGTAAGAAATAGCGACGGTGTATGTTAACATACCCAATGCTCTTAAAGTTATGTTTTGTTTAAAACGAGGATATAAAAAACCGTGCTTCCCGGTGGCTATTTTTATTTGGAACTTCTGTTTCCATCTAAATGATATAACAATTGCTTTTTATTTAGTGTTTTCGAAATATAATCAAAAGTAAAATATGCGCATATTACATAACAAACAAATATTGCCATGGAATACATATATATAGGGGTGTGCATCGGGCCAGAACCCGACCCGTCTCGACGAAGCCCGAATCCCGACAAGCTTGAAAATCCTAACCGAATCTCGACCCGAGTCTAGCCCGAATCGTCCTGAATCCTGTCCCGAGTCCCGAAACGAAACCGATTTGTATGGTTTTTCTTTGTAATCCTGACTTCGTCCCGACTTCCGACCCGACCCGACCCGAATCCCGACAAGCTGAAAAACCCAAACCGAGTCCCGACCCGAGTATGGTCGGTTCGGGATTCGGGACAATTCGGGACGTCGGGATCGGGACGGTTTTCGGGTGTCGGTCGGGTTTTGCTCAGCCCTACATATATAAGAGATGTTATGGCTTAACTGAAACATTTTATTCCAAAAAATTATTCACTCATATTAATAAATCCTAATCATAATATCATAGCATGCTTCAATCTAGTCAAACACAAAAATAATTTTTTAGATATTATTATGTTTCACTCGGAAGCAAACTTATATATATATATATATATATATATATATATATATATATATATATATATATATATATATATATATATATATATGGGAGGGTTAATGTGAGATCAAACTTAAAGTTGTAAAAATAAGATCTAGTCTAAACAACCATTAAAAACATTTATAAATAACCATCTTAGTAATAATACACAAAAAATAAAATATTAATATGAATTAGCATTTTAGCAACTAATAACCAACTGATACATGAGTTTGGTTTAGTGATACACAGCCATAAATTTACATGTCGAATCAAAGTGTATCACCTTAACCTGATACACATTACATGTCCAATCAAAGTGTATCACCTTCGTTTTTGTCAATTTTAAAAAGAAAACTATCGGAACTTTAACAATTTTAGTTGTGATTAATAAAAAATTTAATTTTATTTTAACGAGAGTGTCACTTGTCAATTTTAGTTGGATCTTATTTTAGCAACTTTAAGATTGATCTTATTTGATCTAGATTCTATATATATATATTATATATATATAATATATATATATATATATATATATATATATATATATATATTATATATATATATATATATATATATATATATATATATATATTATAGTATATATATATATGTAGAACACTAGATAATTACGAAACACACATAGAACTTATGGTTTTGGTTCGTTGCAAGTAAGAAAGAAGAGAAAGAATGTAGAGAGAGAAAGTTAGAGAGAGAAGAGGTGAAGCCTTGAGAGAAAACAAAAAAAATAGAATTATGAGAGAAGGCTTCCCTCTCCAAGGATGGAGAGGGCTTATACGTCAAGAGTTTTGCCACTAGGGCGTGCCACTTGGGCTGCGGTCAGGTATACAGTGGTAAGACCCGTCCTTCTTCGCGGAATAATCTACTTCTAAACTACGTTTAACTAACTATTGTAAACTACTACGAGTTAATCAATGCTTAATCATATAGGGTGACCGAATCTTTCTTATACAAAAAAACGTATTCCTAACAATCTCCCCCTAAGGGAGGTCACCCTGGAAATATTCACCACTTGGAGATATTCTTGACTTCTTGCATTGAGATCTTTGTAGATTCTTTTGTAGTCGTAGTTGTGATTCTTCATTGATAATGACTCAAGATGACTCCTTGATGTTATATGATGATCTTTTGACTTTGCTCTTCGCTCTTCATCCATATAATTAGCTTCAAGTCATCTTTGAGTGCATGTGTCTCTTAGTGATGTTGTGATTGTTCTTTGTGATGTCATGCTTACACTTTTTGGATCATGATCTTCTGCATCAGAGTTGTGGAAGCTAGTCGAAGCCAT
>LBNU01018164.1:48444-66589 GCA_014162995.1 Artemisia annua | reverse complement strand
CCAAAAATCAATAAATGGACATATACATTGAGACGGAAGGAGTACATAGATATTGCAGAAACAATTCATAAATACTAACATAACCGCCGATTATACCTAAATACATGCACTACAAAAAATAGTGCTACTCTCCACACTTATTTTGCCGCGGTATAGTCAAGTGTGGAGTTTTTTTTATATGAAATCATAATTTTGCTACATTTATAGGTGTTACAAATCTTTTAAAAAATACTCCACATATATAAGTGTGGACAATAACAATAACGCTACACTTATAATTTGAGTGGACCATATGGTACATCATCCTAACAGCTAACCATTCAGTCAGTAACACAATCATTAAAACATCATCATCATCATATATGGTACATAAGAACCTAAGCATATACAAGAGATACATCAAACTACATGTTATTAGTTTAATCATCATCATAGCCGAATAACAATAACAATCGTTATTGCTGTAAGATTACTTACACCGATCTTATAGCCAAACACAATTACAGTCGAGTTGGAAAAATAAAGGAACGAATGGGATCATTTATTTATTAGAGTACAAGTTTGTAAGTGAAAACGTAGTTTCACAATTTACAGCCCAAGAAAATTAAAAAGCCCACATAAGCTTTTATCATGAGGTTTTTTGCTTATGATCCCACTAATTTATCACAGTTACAATGTGTCAATGTGTTCCATATAAATTTAAAACTTCAATAAAAGGGTCGATATGGCGTTGATAAATATGTATAATTTAGTTGATATCACCATGGCGGCATGGCACTTGAGAGTCATTCAGCATCATAGCTGAATTAGTGGAAGACCCCATATCTAAATATGATGATAAAGATATATCCGTAACCAACTGACCATCTAGCTTTAATCTTTTATAGGTTCTTCGTCACTCTCGACCATTTGAAGATGAGTTTAACAAATATTTAAAAAATAATTTCATATTAAAATTATGATGTTCGAAGTAAATTTGAGGACCAAAAATATAAAAAGGGATATATATTTTAAGGCCCTTAAAACTGTGAGGGGGCCATGTGCGGTTGCACACCTCACACACCCTAAGGCTGTGACGCCATTATATTTTAGCCGTTTATCATTAATTACCATTAAAATTGTAGAGCGAGGATCATGGATGCCTTTTGCTAACAATACACTCACTTTTGTTTCACTCAAATTTACTGATAAAGATCAACTTGAAATGACGAATATATCACACATTGCCTACTTGTTTAATAAGTAATTCTGCAATAAACAAGGGGTCTACTGTAAATAAAGTCTTCTCGACGTTGTATGCAAATCCTTTTCCACCCATCTCAGACTTATACAACCCATGGACCATGTCTAGAAATATTCTAACAACACGTTGGCTCAATGGGATTCCCGTCCTCGTAAAACAAATTCACCTAAAACAGCTTATATTCGAAGACATTTCTTTTCAAACATAAAGTCATATAGATTCGTATAGTTGTCCATATCTTAAAGGTTAACATTATGACAAAGTTCTTCAAAATAACATGTAGTTACAAAATTTTCTACACAATTAGGATAATCATTATAAATATTGATATTCAATAAGAGTCAATGCTACATGAAGAAATCTACATTATCACTTATTATTCCTTACTGTAAATTGGGGAAAAAAAGCACCATTTTTTTGCTTCAACGTTAACTCTAGTATTCGAAATCATCAAATTAACACGTAAATCAAATACAATAAAACAAAATGAAAAAAAGCTGTGATCATTGGACTATATGGGGATGTTTGGGATTGCTCACCAAAACTGCATATTTGCTCATTGCTATTTAGAACTGATTTGGAGTAAGCAACTTTAAGCAGCTTATTTGAAACAAAATATTTCAGTCACAAAAGCAAAAAAACTAATTATCAAAACATTGTCAGCTTAAAAGTACTTATTTTTCATCAGAAGTAGAAAAATAAAATAAACTGTCCCAAACACCCTGGTATATATAACTTGTTTCACTAAAAAGCTAAAATAGCAGAATAACGCCTTACATATGAATGATCTTATTGCATTTCTTCACATCACAATGATTTCTTCCAACCCAAATAACCCAATAGGTAGCGCAAGAACTAGCAAATTAGTTCTTTCACTTTTTTGGCCAACCTATTACACATGCAAGCATTAGAGTACACAAGCTAACCAAACCACACACGTAAAAATTGCCCAAAATTCTTAGAAACACATTACCAAATAATCATAATATTTTACATTTGATTACCAACATTAGTTGCAAAATACTGAACCATTTCTTTTAATAAAGCGATTTAGTTGGTCATTAACACAATAACGCCTAATCTTATTGTTAAAACTTGCCATTCTCGCATGCTAATATAACTCGAATCAACCCATTCTCAAATGAAAATATCGAAATTTCCCCTCTGCATTGAGGTGTAGATCTAATATTAATTATCAACTTTTTTTTTGTTGGGTTCTTTTGTTAGTTTGTAGGAATCTAGCAATTGAGTGCATTGCGCAAAGTGTCATCATTTTAATCGTGAAACATTGCTTATTCATATAAGTTAAAAGGACCACATTATACTTTATATTTTTTTGAAGGGCAACAAATTTCAAACCAAACAAACAAAGGCATCCACTATATAACCAAGATGGTTAAAAATAGGGACCCAAGCAACTATTCAGAGATTACACATTACAAAAACAAAAACACTTTGACACAAGACAAAGAAACCTTAGACGAACAAAACTAGGATGCTACACTATTTAATGTCCAACTGCATCCCAAATGTATGTACTGCACCAAACAAACACTGCCACAGGAAACATGCCAGACCGGACCATGAGATATAATAAGAACCAGCCAAAATTTGCAACAGAAAGGAACAGATATGCAAATTATGCTGCTGCAGAAAAAATTGCAGACCCATATAGCCTGACAACCTTAAACTGCAGAGATATGAAAATGCCAATCCGAACCTGACTGCACACCATATAATATTAAGCTGTAAACATTTTATCTTTAACATCAAATTCAAACACGTAAAGTTAAATAATTAGCTAAGAAGAAAACATGTCAAATAGATCATATCCAACGGGGCCGTAAGCCCCCAAAGTGTTATTTCTAAAATATGTAAAATCTTTTAACCCATACAAAAAATTCACAGATTTTGACCGATTACCCAACTTGCATGACCCGCCCATTTAACCACGTATAGAACAAAGTCATTCATACCTTCTAATAATAGTTTAGGAAGTACGAACTGTGAGAGGGTTTTGTATAATCACTAATGGATGCCATACAAACTGAACCATATGTGTCACGGGATCAGGATCAGGTCTCAACTAAATTGAACATGGCCAAATATGTTAAAACTTTCAACAAATATATGTAACTAATACTTAAAATGCATGTCTAATAAATTTAGATGTTAAATACTAATACATCTAGCCATGATTTTTTAGCGTTCACTGCATCACCAACATATCTCAACTATGTTTCAAAGTTAAAAACGAACGGTCTTTTCCAAAAGAGTACGCTCATTGCAATCAACAACCCAATTATACCTCGTCTTTGCCAAAACAATATCCCCATCTCGATCAAGAACCCACACATATCTTAGCGATTGTAAATTCAACATTAAAGTAGAAAGTGCTTGTTTGCTTAAGAAACGTTTATGTATTTCCAGCTTTCTTAATCTTGGGCACCCTTTTGATAACTCTACAAGTCCTTCCTCCATATATCTTATATAACCACCAAGAGAGAGATGTCTCAAATTATGACCATATTTCCCAATATACCCCATTCCCACATTAGTCAAGTCTCTACAACAATTGTTGAGTCTTAGCCTTTCAAGTTTGCTACAACCAATCATCATAGCTCGGATCCCACTGTCTACAAGTCCTCGATCAACAGATCTTATATAACCAAGAGAGAGGCATCTCAAATTATGACCATACTTCCCGATATACCCCAAACTCGCGTACGTCAATGGTCCGCTATCATGGTTGATTGTTAGCCTTTCAAGTTTGCTGCAACCAATTAGCATAGCCCGGATCCCACTGTCTAGCACGCTTATTGTATTATAGGGCAAAGTTATTTGGAAATCATTAAGGTTCTTCAGACAAGATCCTATACACTCTAAAGATTCATTTGAAATATCCTTTGAGAAATTAATATGTAAACATTCCAATTCAAGACATCCTTGCGCCAGAGCAATCAGTCCCAGGTGTTTCGCCGCTGACCCATCAGTCTTAAGTTTTCGCAATTTCTTGCATGACTCACCAATAACTTGCAATAATTTGTCTCCAAACATATCATTGATATAAAGAGCTTCCAAGTTTGGGCACCTCCGAATCAAGAAACACTGGCTATCTTCATTTAGATGTCTAAGATTCAATTCTGTAAGCCGATTTGAAAGAGGGAGTAAAAATGGAAGCACACTTTGGTCAATGCTATAGATACTGATACGCATATCTGGAGTAAATTTGAGACCAGCATACTGATCACCCTCTTGCTCAAAATTTTCAAGTTCACTGCAAGCAAAATCTTTTAAGTTAACAGCATGGCTAAATACATCTCTTAGATCACTTAATCGGCATTTACCCATCTTCAAGTATGCTAGAGATTGGCTACAACTTTTTGCAAGAAGTGTAAGATCTTTAACATCATATTCAGAAACCGCGGAACTAAATTTGAACGATTCAATGTGCGTGTTATTCAAAGCCAATTCATGTAACCATTTCCTATTTTTCTGATTTTTTGTATTATCTTCTAAACACAAAGTTCTCAAATCATTACAATACCTACCGATATGAATAAATCCATTTCCTATAGACCCTTTACAATTGTTAATCTTTAATATCCTTAAATCTTTACCACGGCTTCTTGCAAGTTGCTCGAGATCGGAATCACAAACAATAACACGACGGATATCTAGAGATTTCAAGCACTTAAACGAAACAACTATTTCTTTTATCCATGGCCTGATGTCAATATATCGTATTTCTTGTAACACACGTGGAAATCCTTTTAGGGTTAACGACTCTAGATAGGGGAACCTCTTAGACACACGAGACGCTTGACGGGAGTAAACCGCATGGACGGTCACATGCTTACGTGTCATACAATCTATCTCATACCATCTACGGCGAACCAAAGATATAGAGTTGCGGTCATCACCATTGTGTATGTACGGAATAACGCAGTTAAACACAGTGTCAATTGACTCATGTGGATGCTCCTCCATATCTTTTGTTTACCTATTTATTCAACAGAATATAAACATAAATTTTAGTACCTAACAATATAGTAGTTGATCATATCAAGATATAAGAACTAATAACACTTGAGATCATATATCAAGAAACAATATACGAAAAACAGTATTCTTAACAATCAAACTAATAATTCATTAAACACTAACATATATAACTGCGAAAATATATACTCCCTCCGTCCCAAATTATGTGTCTACTTTGAAAATGCACACAGTTTCAAGAATGCTTATAATTATCACATAGTCAATCGATAAAATACCATCGTTGCATTTGAAAACTTTTTTAAATAATGGTTGTACGTTGTAACTTGAAAGTGAACGTATATTTTGAGACAACCCAAAATCAATAAATGGACATATAATTTAATTGAGACAGAAGGAGTACATACGTACATATAGCCGTAAGAAGTCATTAAATACTAACATAACCGCCAATTATACCTAAATACATGAGAATCCATGTTAAACATAACAGCTATGACCATTCAATCAGTAACACAATCATTAAAACAGCATCCTCATCTATGGTTCATAAAAACCTAAAGCATATACAACAGATATATATATATAGCCATCCATGTTAATAAGAAAGGTAAACAAAACAATCATCAAACCAAGGCTCAACATCTTATTACCCAAATAATAATAACAATCGTTATTGTTGTAAAATCACATAAACCTCAAGCTTCTTATCACCAGACACAATTGAAGTCGAGTTGGAAAAATAAAGGAGTGAATGGGATCGTTAAACCTTTATTTATTACAAGTTTGTAAGTGAAATTGTGAAAACATAGTTTTACAATTTTCAACCCATTAAAAGTGAAGACAAATAAAAAGCCCGCATAATTCAGTAAAGAGTTAATTACAATAATCGTCCTTGTGGTTAATGAATAAATAAATAAATAAGTAGGAGTAATAAATTTAAGAGCTAATTACATAAATCATCCATGTGGTTTACTATGTACTTAAAAGGATAGTTTTGCCCTCACATGACCAAACTTAACTAGAAAAAGTAATGACTGTTTAGTCAAAGGACCGGTCAGTACAATGTGTCAACCACAGAGAGATGATTGGAGTAATTAGTTAAGTTTTGAGACGAAAGATGAAAATGTGTGTAAACCTCATAGACAATTTATGTAATTAACTCTTTAATAAATCACAAACGCTTCCTGTGATCATTAACTTCAAAATCTTTTATTATTGGGATCCCACACAGTTACAATGTGACAATGTGTGTGCCCCATATAAATTTAAATCTCCAACAAAAGGGTCGATGTGTATAGGTTCGTTGGTTAAAGTATGCTCTCCGGAATCCTTCAGTAATTAAGTTGTCAAGTAACTCAAAAGATGATGATATGGCGTTAATAAACATGTAAAATTTAGGTGATATCATTACGGCACTTGAGGCCCATTATTTTTTAGCCGTTTATCATTAATTATCATTAAACTGTTCAAGATCATGGATGCCTTTTGCTAACAATACTCACTATTGTTACCGATAAAGATCGATTAGAATTAGCAAAAGAGAAGACTAGTGGATACTAAACTTTGTTGCAAACTTTTAGTTCTTCTATTCACAAGAGCAATGTACAACTTAAATAGAAAACAAAGCAGATACGTGGTGTCCTATTCTACAGGAACAATAAGCAAAACATGAAATGGAAATAAGTAGTTGTTACTTTTGTCAATCAATACTCTGTTGTTTCATCAACATAAATAACGTGACTTATTCACAAGAATGTCTACATACTAAACAAAAATCTACACATGATAACTTCGTTAACTTACCAACGATCCTTCAGTGCGTCAAATACAAATCCATTTAACCACATTTCAAATCCATATTTTATACATCGTCTTCTTTAATCAGCTATATTTTCAATAAACGGACAAGGTTTACAAGTTATCCGGAGAAGACGAGCCTTTTAACTCAGATGTAAGTGGCCTCACTGAGACCCTTCCGACCCTTCCTGACCCTTCCATGGCCACCTCTGAATGTACGCACCTAGCGAGTTTTGAATCATTGACCTCTTGTGTGGAGAAACAAAAAACCTTACCACTAAGCCATAGTAAAAGATTCAAGGACTTTGGTTTAATGGTATGCGAATTGCCCTTCAAGCCTCGTTTGTGAGAAAAGGGCAAATCGCACAAAAAACTATCAGATTTTAGGTACTCAACTTATTTTTCTCAATTTCACGTATTCAATTTATTTTTTGTGCAGCGTAAATGATGTTATCGGTTATTTTTCCAGCTAAAAAGTTTAATTTGTTATAAAAATCTTACATCCCACACAAATTTACTTAAGTATTTTAAATTGAGAAAAATTAAAGTCGATTATCTAAAATTAAAGGAAAATGATGGGGAGACCTAATTTCATGCCTAATTTCATGCCTAAACTTATGTGGCATGATCCTGTTGGCTTGTAAAAAAGTGGGTCCCTTGACTGCGGCCAACAGGATGATGACATATAGGTTTAGGCATAAATTTAGGCACATGGTTTAGGCCTCCCAATCACCTCTCAAATTAAAAATGACCTATAATAGAATCGACGTACATGGACCTATATGTGAATACAATAAACTTAGGGGCTTTTTGATTTCGACTTAATTGACTTAATATGAAATTAACTGAATTAATTAAGTTATATAAAAACTGTTTGTTTGTGACTTAATATAGAAAGATGACTGAAAATATTAAGTAATAAAAATGAGGTTGTCTGCATTAAGTCATCTGTTAATTAACATGACTTAATGAAAAAAATTAAACCTTAATATCCCAATTTATAAAAATCTTCTTCTAAACACAATCAATTACTCAAAAAAATAAAAAAGTTTCCTAAACAAAAATAAGTTATACTTATTTATCACGTCACCGTAACAAAGCATTCGATCGTTCCAAATAATTAATCAACAGTTTAATCGCAAACCCTAATCTTGATCAAATGTCGCTTTTTGGTTCTGAGGTAATTAATCTTCTTTTACAGTATGTTAGGGTTTATCTATTTTGTTTCTTCAGTAAATAATTACCATATTTTCAGTAAATTAAATTCGTATTTAGTTTTTAATATTATTTATTGAATTTCGATTTTACGGCTTATTTTGAGACTATATAAGTTTAAACTATAAGTCTCAAAATAAGCTGGAAATTGCAGCTTATGAAATATAAGCTGAAATCAAATAAGCTCATAAGCCCACATATAAGCTTAAACAAACACCCTTTGAATTTTGGTGGATTTAGTGGATGATGGATTACGCGTGTTTGGGAAAAAAAGTGATTTGTTAAGTAGGGTGACTAGTTGGTTTAAGGTTGAATGAAAGCGATATGGAGAAGTAATTAGGACTCGAGATGTACTCCGTGGTTATGATTGAGGTGGTCGACTTGTATATTAAGGCGAAAACAATGTAGGGTTTATGAGTTTTGTATAAGGGTGTGTTTGTTTCAGCTTATATAACCGGCTCATGGCTTATTTGGTTATGGGCTTATGTTTCATAAGCTATCTGGCTTATATAAGTTTATTATGTCACAATAAAAACTTATGTAAGCCGAAAAGTTTCAAAATAAGCCACAAAAAGTGAGCTTATGAAACATAAGCCCAAAACCAAATAAGCATAAGCCGGCTATATAAGCCGAAACAAACACCCCCTAAGTAAATAAATAGGTGCCCGGGGAGGGCGAGTCTTTGACTTAGATGTACACGGCCTAATCGGGGTATCCCCGTGACCGTTTCCCTGGCCACTCATAATATGTTTACCCGGAACCTGAGCCAGACCACTAGGACAACTTGGGTGGTTTGCGCAAAAAAGCGTTTCAGTACTGCAACAGTAGCATTAGCTGACTGATGATTTAATTTACTAATACAGGTTGGTTTGCGGCTGCTTCTTGTGCCCCTTGATTCCAACATTGTAATCCGAACAGCATGGTAAGCTTTTAAATATATCCATAAGGTCATTATCCAGTATATATGTATTGTATTATCCATATTGAAGGCACCACACTTCAAATATTAATTGGTCTACCTACATAACTCCTAAATTGATGTGAATAGAAATACACGAGCAGTTATTCATTTAAATAACACATTATATTCTTTGTGCAGCTGTACCGTGGGAGTTGGTTTACCGATTTACTCCACATATAAAGCAATAGAGACAAAAGATCAAAATGAGCAAAAAAAGTGGCTTTTATACTGGGCAGGTAATCATCGCTGTTAACACTGTTACTTATGAATACACCGCAAACATCATAGGTGGTGGACCTCGTATTCTAGTTGCACGTGTAATAGGTTTCATTAGTACCTTCGGTTTGTACCGTCTGGATGGACTTATTCCAGTTTTCGTTCATTTTTACTGCAAAGATCAGTTGTTATGAATCGATAATTTATTAGGAAATGGATTACAGGAAAGCGGGTTATGAAATTCGTAAAAGTTGTAAGAATCTGTGTATCATCTTACTCGTCAAAAACTTGCAACAAAATATCATCCTTTTATTGAAATATCTGCTATAGGATAAGCTCATAAGAGATGACCACCAATAGGTATCATGGAAGTAATAGTTTGCCATGCTCGCGATAATTTCACGCTACATTGCTGATAAGTTTAAAGGTTCCATTACACTTACAACTTTATTAGTCTGGCTCTTCGTTTCCTCGAATCCCACTCAAGGTTATGCATATCTTTCTGTTAAATTATCTGCTTGACTCGAGAATATGTGAAAGTCCTATTATGCCTTCTTACTATGGGAACCCTTTTTATATGTAAATCAAGGTATCTGGTAACATGCGCAGCTCCGCATGAAAATCCTGTCCTGTTTCTTCCTTCTTTTTTTCCTCTAATTATCTTATCCATATCTTGCAGTGTATGGATCGTTTAGTGTTGGAGAGATATTTGCTGACAAATTTATATCCTGGTAACAGCATTATAACAAACCTTCTCTTTTTTTTTTTTTCCATGGCTTACTGTTGACACTCTTAACTCGGCGGCTGTTTCGTCAGTCTTAAGGTAACAAACCTCAGCTAACTTTTTGTCTACTGTTTCAGGTTTCCACTTTATTATCACATGAAGCTTGCATTTCTCGTTTGGCTTCAGCTTCCCACCACCAATGTAAGCAACCCTTTACTAAATGTGGTAAATTTTAGCAAATCCGGTGATTGTCACAGTTGAATTTGATAACTTTGTAACTAAATTTTTAATATTTTTTTTCAACTTAATCTTTCACTCTCGCTCTATTATGATTATTTGGTTTCATGCTTAATGCTATGCTGTTCTGCAGGGGGCTAAACAACTTTACACGAATTATCTACGTCCATTCTTTTTGAGGCATCAAGCGAGGCTTGATCAAGTTGCAAGCTTGTTTTACAGTGAAGCGGTAAATCCTATCTCTACTTGTTCTTGTAGCCTAGTGAAATGTTATGTGTAGTTGTCAAAAAACTTGGAAATTGATTTCATAAATGCTTGGATAAATGGTACTTGCTGAAGTTCACTCATCTTTAAGCAAAAGTCTATTTGAAGTTTTACTTTTCAGAATAATTGGAATGGTATTTGTAACTTTAGTGCCTTATATTTATAACTGATGAATCAAAAACAAACTATCAATTGGTTTCCAAATATTAATGAACCTAGTATAGCGAGATTTTAACAAAGAACTGTTTTCAGGGTAAATTTATTAGTGCTCACCAAGGTGAATTTCAATTTATGAAGACACTCGTGATGAAGGTTTTGATGTCAGGTAAATATCTTCCAATGCTATTTGCTTCTTTGTTAAACTTGTGATTGATTTCATGAATAATCATACTTTGTTTTAAAGATTGCAAAGTAATCTGTTAGAATGTTAAAAGAAGAATATAGTTTGCAAAATTGAACGAATGCAAAGGCAAAAAACCATATTTATATCACACATCTTCCAAAATTGCTTATTTGTGGAAAGTGTAGCCTTTTTTCTGCATCTTTGCAAGTACTTGCAATATTAAGTCATGCATGAGAAATTGATAAGTCAAAGATTTAGTGTTTGCAAAATAGCGAATAGGGTGGGTTGGTTAACTGGCCAAAACGGGTAACTGTTTTATGTGTTGAAACAAGTCAGGCCAAGTTGCTTGAATCACTTTTTCTCCAAAGTTGTAAGTTTTTGTTGGTGTGTACAATTTGATTACCAAAATTATGTTATTTCAGCTATAATCTATTTCAATAAAAAAAATTAAGAAGATTTTATGCATTAAAGTTGCACTTTGGGCGACTTTCATCTAATCTAAGCTATTTTTTAGTTACTCATTTGACCCATTAAAGATATGCATAACTTGAATTCATATATTGTCGAAATTGCCACCTTTATGACTCAAACTTCAACAACATTAAATTGACTCTTTACATGTATTTCTTGCTTTTCATCAGTGAAGCAGTTTGTCAATGGTAGCGATCAACCTGTCACAAGAGAAGAGAGACGATCAACCACTGGCCCAAGAGAACAGGCTGAAAGCTCTGTTTCCGTGGATGGTGATCATGATGATGACAATGATAATGATGAGGATGATGAATATGTAACTGTTGCTCCCCCTTCTTAAGCGCCTACCGTGAAGTTAAACAACATTGTCTATATGCTTGAACTTTTTCCTGCCTAAAATATTGCAATGTTTATCGTCTGTCATGCAAATTTACGAGCTGTTTGGTCCGTATGAAAGAAGTTTAAACATGACTTGTGAAGCTCCAAAAGATGCATACTTTTATGGGACCTGTGGGTTATTTTAGTTGTTCTATAAATTAGTGTTTAGTTATCTGTACTTGTGATTGAGCTGTGTTATTTTTTTGGTATTTCCTGGTTGAACCTTCTATTTGAACTCCTGTAAATTAATATCAAAGCGATTAGATAATATACATGACTTACTATTCAAAACGATAAAACCAGCCATTACAACATGTGAACAGCCCTAAACATTCTTTGACAATGATGACTGAGGTACTATAGAATGCAGTGTGCTGAAATGGCTTTACAAGTCTTATAAATGAACCACAAAGAGATTACTATGTAAAAGCCCCCTTTGTAGATACCATTTTATGCTCAGGTTGCGTTTCTAGGTTTAAAGACTAATTACGACTTGGGTCTGATTCAAAGAACATGTTGGAAGTTAAGGGATGTTCTACATTATTGCGTTTTAAAAACCCAATAATCTAAATTTATGAGTGTTTGGAAAAGAAAAAGCGAAAATTGATTTTTGCGTTTTAGAAAACCCAATAATCTAACATTACGAAAATGCACTCAACCACCATTTGATAACTACCTCGTGTTGTGTTATCATGGATAAACGACGTTCATCATCCTTTATGCATTCTTGATACGGTGGTTGATGCTGCTGGAAGCATCAGTAGTTATCATATGTTTTATTCTATTTAAAAAGTTCTGGAGTTTTTATTTTAATTTGTTTTTAGGAGTTTATCTGATACACCTTATCAGATTAGGACTAGGATTACTATTTTCTCATTATAAATAGGGGTTAAGTTTAGGAGTTTGTTATGTTTTGTTTTCCATTTGATATTAATAAAAAGAGTCGAGAATAGTTTTTCTCAAACCCTCGGTCCAGTAAACCATATTACTCCCCCTAGTTTGATAATACGTTAATTATCGACGTCCGGCAATACGTGTATCATAATTGCCTAAAACCTGTAGCATCACGCTACATCAGTTGGTATTCAGAGACAGGTTTTGTTTAGGGTTGCAATTAGCAGGTTTGTTCTTTAAGTCAAGCTATTCTTAGNACTATTCGAATTCGACCACTGTTCAATTTTGGGTATTCTTCAACAATCATGGCTGGTGACGAAGTTAATAATAATCGAGTTGAACAGCTCGAAAATTCATTGAAAGAATTTAGAGAAACTGTCCAGAATTCGTTACAACAAATCACTCAGACCCTAGCAACTTTGACCACCCATGAGAATGATGAACGTTGTAATCCTAGAGGTCCTAGATTAAGTAGAGGTCGTCTGAATGATCAGCCTCAAAGACAACGTATTCAACAACAAGGAGAAGATTCTAATGTTAAAGATGAGTTGGAGGACAAATGGAATGGAGGAAGACGTTTCAGACAAAGAGGCGCATGAGAATTTGATTACCGTCAACGGGCCAAAGACGTCCCAACCTTCCATGATTCAATGAATTTAGAAGATTTTTTTGACTGGATGAGTGAATTGGATACCTTCTTCAAGTTCTACGAAATTCCTACAGCAGAGTTGACCTCGTTGCATACAAGCTGAAGGGTGGTGCTCAATCGTGGTGGAAAAATTTGCTACTCACTCGTGAACGACAAGGCAAACTACCTATCAGTAGTTGGGAGAGAATGGAGCGAGAGTTACGTAGAAGGTTTCTTCCACCCAATCATGATCAGATTCTTTTTAATCTTCTCCAAAATTGCATGCAAGGTATATCAATGAATGATTTATCCGAAATCATCGTTTGTCATCAAGGAATGATTTATCCGAAACCGAGTCTCAACAAGTAACACGGTATATCAATGGATTGTCACCTGAAATCCAAGATAGAATATCTCTTGTCCCTATTTACACATTAGATGATGCTTATAATCTTGCAATTAGGGCAGAGAATCAGCTTGCTAAAAGAACCCGTCCAACCGTGTTTTCTTCAAACCAAAACAGCAGCTTGTCAACACAATCCACGTTCAAGCCAGAGAGCAGCCAATACAGCTCAAAGAGTGTTGATTTAGACAAGAAGAAACAGTCGATGAACACCTCAACTGTGATCATCAAATCTACAAACCCTTAGGAACGTCCCATAGTTGGTAAGTGTTTCAAGTGTGGATTACCAGGTCATCGCTCGAGTGATTGTAGGGCAACTGGAGGTAAGGTTAATTTAACGTTAAAGGATGACGAATTCGACAATGGTGAAGAAACAGATAACAAAGATGAAGATGATGATGTTGAAATATACCATCCCGAAGGAGGAGACTATGCAACAAAAGAATATCTGGCCCACTCCTTTGTAATTCAACGTGTCTTGTTGGCTTCTAAAGTGACTGATTCATCTCAACGACACAACTTGTTCAAAACCCATTGCATCATCTTTCAAAAGATCTTTGATGTTATCAAAGATAATGGAAGCACCGAGAATATTGTATCAAGGGACATCGTGCAACGACTAAGGCTACCCACGGAAAAACATCCGAACCCATACAAAGTTGGATGGATAAAATCAGTTGGTGATATTAAAGTTACCGAACGGTGCAAGATCCCTTTTACAATTGGCAAGTACAAAGACGAGATCATGTTCGATGTAGCAGATATGGATGCGTGTCACATTCTTCTAGGAAGGCCATGGGCATACGATGTAAACGCAATCCACAAAGGGAAATAAAACACATATACCTTGCATTATGATGGTGTCAAGATGGTTTTAGTGCCTTTAAGTGATGGGTACATCACTAATGTTTCAAGTTCAGTGGAATGTTTGGCAAAAGGGACCAGAAGTGTTGAAGCTAAAGTGAAGAAGAAATGAAGTCAAGGAACGCTACATCTCCTTTTCTAAACTAGAGGACGAGTTTTTTTATAAGAAGGGGAGAATGATGCGGTGGCTGATGCTGGAAGCATCAGTAGTTATCTTATGTTTTATTCTATTTAGAAAGTTCTGGAGTCTTTATTTTAGTTTGTTTTTAGGAGTTTATCTGATACACCTTATCAGATTAGGACTAGGATTACTATTTTCTCATTATAAACAGGGGTTAAGTTTAGGAGTTTGTTATGTTTTGTTTTCCAGAATTTGATATTAATAAAAAGAGTCGAGAATAGTTTTTCTCAAACCCTCGGTCCAGTAAACCATATTACTCCCCCTTAGTTTGATAATACGTTAATTATCGACGTCCGGCAATACGTGTATCCTAATTGCCTAAAACCTGTAGCATCACGCTACATCAATTCTCGTCACTCACCTCATGAGGGTTACATTTTGCCATTGGCGAATTTGCTCAGGATATTTGATTGCCATATCATCTTTATTTGATGATGTTTCAAAGTTTGACATAATATGATCGTTAATGTGAAAGTGTAAAACTATGATTGTTTAGTGAAGATTGCGTATGTGTGTTATTTTTTGTCATTTGGTTGTTGAATAATTGTTTAGTGAAAATTGCGTATGCGTGTTATTTTTTGTCATTCTAATTGTTAAATAATTGAATAATCTTATTTGCCAACATTTGCAAAACTAATTATGTGATTATTGCAATATATCATACAGTAGAATTAAATCCAAAAAATAGTCGTTTTAGCCGATCTTGTATGTGCTTAGTAAATTAAATAAACTTACACGTCTTTATTAACAAATTTGATGTACCAATTTAAAAGAAGGTTAGAGAAAAAGAATATTTGTAACTTACTTTTAAGTTCATAAAGTAATCTTACAAGTTAAAAATGTTCATCTTCCCTTTCAAATTCGTTAAGCCGATAAGTAAAAAATAATAATAATAATAATAATAATAAATTTAAAAAAAAAAAAAAAAAAAAAAAAAAAAAAAAAAAAAAAAAAAAAAAAAAAAAAAAAAAAAAAAAAAAAAACCCTCAATCACCTCAAAGTGTTTGGCATTGCTTATTTTTTTTTCTACTTTTTAAGCGAAATAATCTTAAACGCTTCTCCGATAAACATTTATTTGTTTATAATTACAGTTACAACAACGTTATTAAACACGTTTTTTAAACAAACATCTACTGTTTATTGCTAATTGTTACCGCTATTGCTTACTACTTACTGTTACTACTACGTGTTACCAAACATATCGATTATTACTTTTACAAATATTATTTTACTTTTTACAAAACGAGAAAATCCAAACCATAGTACCTACTTTTAAGCAACTTAACTCCAATAACTAGTTAATATTTCAAAAATGAAACTCTTAAATAGATAAGCACTCCAATAAGCAAAGAATAACCTTTTTAATTTTTAATCCAAAATAGGGGTTTAAATATGGAACCAAGTTTCTTGTAGAACAAATAATCGAAAGACACCATCACTTCACAGAGACGATCCATTTAAAATCCCCAATTTCACTTCATTCCCCAAACCCTAGAATTTCACACACACAGTATTTAAAAAGCTCTGAGACATGGCTATGGATATCGATTTCAGCGAGTACAAATTAAGATGTCAGCTTCAAGGTCACGAAGACGATGTACATATTATCTCTTCGTTTAATTCGTTTTTACTTTAAGCTGCTAATTAGTTTGTTCGATTACTAGTTGTATTTGTCAAAATTATCTAGTTAAATGTAACTGTTTGATGGATATGTTACTTGTGAAGACGATCGATAATCGTTCGTTTTAACTTGTTCGTAATGCGTGCTGTTTTATCTATTTGCTTGCAATGCTGGCTTTTCACCTTTAGTTACAAGTAGAAGTAGAAGTATTTGTTATTGTTGAAGACGATGCGCGTAACTTCGTTTGTTTTTAATTTGTTTCGGAATGTGTTGTTTTAGTTATATCAGTTAAGCTTTTAATTAGGTTAGTTGTTACTTGTGAACGTATAGTTATATGTGACTTGCACTGGCTACTTTATGGATACGTTTTCCTTATTGTTCAAGACGATGTGCGTAACTTATATCGATACGCGTTCGTTTCGGAATGTGTTGTTTTGGTGATAGGGATTAAATTCTGAATTTAGTTAAAATGTGGCTCTAAATATTTTTTAAGTGTTTTATTGTTATTATTGAAGACGATGTAGTAGCTTATGACGATACTCATTTGTTTTTAATTTGTTTCGTAATGTGTTCTTTTAGTGATATTAACTTGCTCATTCGTTTGTTACTGTACTTGTGTATCGATTTGTTGATTTGATTTTGAAAATTAGTTAAATGTTGGTTGAACTGGCCTATGACTTATGAGTTTGTTTGATTACTTGTAAAGTTAGTTGTTGAACTGGCTTTGTTTTGTGAGTATGTAAGGATATGTTGTTGTTGTCGAGGAGATTGTGTTCGCTGCTTTTGTAATAACATGATGAAAGTTGTGTGAAGTGGTTGGTGCTGCATTTGGGAATTGACGTTATGTTTAGGGTTTAATTCATTGATAACCTGATTTGTATATTGCGGATTCGTACTTTGATCATGGATAACATGTTGTTTTGCTTTTTTAATTGCTAGGTTCGTGGTATATGTGTTTGCGACAATGTTGGAATAGCAACTTCATCAAGAGACCGAACCATTAGGTTCTGGTCTTTAGAGCAGAGTAATAGCACTGGTTTCACTTCTTCGAAGATACTACTTGGGCATACCAGTTTTGTTGGACCACTTGCGTGGGTTTCACCGAATGAACAGTTTCCAGAAGGTGGTCTTATATCTGGTGGGATGGACACACTTGTGTTGGTTTGGAATCTAGCAACTGGAGAGAAAGTTCAGACACTGAAAGGTCATAAAATGCAAGTCACAGGAGTGACTTTGGATGGATCAGACGTCGTATCAGCATCTGTTGATTGGTTAGTTAGCTGTTTCTTACTATTAGTTATGTTGCTCATTAGTTATGGGGTCTTAATACAATGTAATTTGTGTTGTAAGGCTGTAACATAAGAAAATTTTGTCTTCCTAGTTACATACTGTCAAGATCATTGCAAAATTGATTAGTTGGTGCTTGCTTTATCAGCTGAGAGAAAGGATGAAAACCGACATCGTGGGGTCTTGATTGTATTCATGATATAGAGTAAATAGGTTTTTATTTTCCTAAGTGAATAAAACTTGTCAAATTGCTTATGTCTGTACATATACTCAAAAATTAAAAGTGTTCTCGTTAAATTGCTACAAAGTAAATGCAGTGTGAAGTGTTATCTCATGTTGGAAGTTTTGCTATATTCACATATTTGATGAGCTTGTGCGCATCATAGTGGCTAATCTTGGTTTTCCTTTTTTTT
>LBNU01018164.1:25776-48136 GCA_014162995.1 Artemisia annua | reverse complement strand
TGATTTTGAAAATTAGTTAAATGTTGGTTGAACTGGCCTATGACTTATGAGTTTGTTTGATTACTTGTAAAGTTAGTTGTTGAACTGGCTTTGTTTTGTGAGTATGTAAGGATATGTTGTTGTTGTCGAGGAGATTGTGTTCGCTGCTTTTGTAATAACATGATGAAAGTTGTGTGAAGTGGTTGGTGCTGCATTTGGGAATTGACGTTATGTTTAGGGTTTAATTGATTGATAACCTGATTTGTATATTGCGGATTGGTACTTTGATCATGGATAACATGTTGTTTTGCTTTTTTAATTGCTAGGTTCGTGGTATATGTGTTTGCGACAATGCTGGTATAGCAACTTCATCAAGAGACCGAACCATTAGGTTCTGGTCTTTAGAGCAGAGTAACAGCACTGCTTTCACTTCTTCGAAGATACTACTTGGGCATACCAGTTTTGTTGGACCACTTGCGTGGGTTTCGCCGAATGAACAGTTTCCAGAAGGTGGTCTTATATCTGGTGGGATGGACACACTTGTGTTGGTTTGGAATCTAGCAACTGGAGAAAAAGTTCAGACACTGAAAGGTCATAAAATGCAAGTCACAGGAGTGACTTTGGATGGATCAGACGTCGTATCAGCATCTGTTGATTGGTTAGTTAGCTGTTTCTTACTATTAGTTATGTTGCTCATTAGTTATGGGGTCTTAATACAATGTAATTTGTGTTGTAAGGCTGTAACATAAGAAAATTTTGTCTTCCTAGTTACATACTGTCAAGATCATTGCAAAATTGATTAGTTGGTGCTTGCTTTATCAGCTGAGAGAAAGGATGAAAACCGACATCGTGGGGTCTTGATTGTATTCATGATATAGAGTAAATAGGTTTTTATTTTCCTAAGTGAATAAAACTTGTCAAATTGCTTATGTCTGTACATATACTCAAAAATTAAAAGTGTTCTCGTTAAATTGCTACAAAGTAAATGCAGTGTGAAGTGTTATCTCATGTTGGAAGTTTTGCTATATTCACATATTTGATGAGCTTGTGCGCATCATAGTGGCTAATCTTGGTTTTCCTTTTTTTTCTTCTTGGAAGTACAATAAGACGCTGGAAAGGAGAACATGAAATTGAGGTTTGGGAAGCTCACAAGGCACCAATCCAAGCAGTCAGGGCATTACCTTCGGGCGAGCTTATTACAGGTTACAATACACCTACTTCATTATTTCACTTTTTGAATTTACTTTCGCCATGCTTTCTAAGTCCTCCCTTTCAGATTCATATTCTGTTTTTTTGGGTCCTAAATCTCCAGTCTTACCCAGATCATTGCCTTTTTCCTTTATATTATTTACAACTCTTCAAGTCACGTTCAGCTCCCTACTTTTCATTATTTATTTGTTTCTAAGTGGAGCCAAGTCTGTAGGTTAGTTCGTTTGGAAGTTAAAGTTCTACAGGCTTATTATAGAAGAAAATTCTGATATAATGGCAATTCAGGTTCAAGCGATAGCACTATCAAGCTTTGGAAGGGAAGCAAATGCACACAAACCTTTACTGGGCATACAGGTATGTTTTTGCATCTGTGTACTCCTTAAGTGCGTAGAAAACGTTACTGAATATGCCTATGAAATGCCAAGTTTTATAATGAAAGCTCAGTTGCTTCTATATCAGGGTTAATGTGTCTTTGTTTTTTTGTTTCCTGTACTTATGATCTTGTTGTACTTTGTCCGTTTGTGCATAGTGCATGAGCTTGTTTTCTCTAAGCTGGTATGCTAATGCATTTATTGCTGCAGAAATGAGTTATATTTACCTGTTTTACTCTCTCTTGGACATTGCAGATACAGTGAGAGGTTTGGCCATCATGCCTGATTTGGGAATACTCTCTGCATCGCATGACGGGTATGTATTCTGGCTCTTAAGTACTTCTATTTTAGGCATTAATTGCTGCTTTTTGCAAATACACAAGCAAACTGCTTTGCAAAAGTTAGTACTTGAGCTTTTCGTTTCAACCTACCCCTTTTTATGCTTTGCAAAAGTTAGTACCTGTAGTTTATGCTTTGCAAAAGTTAGTACTTGAGCTTTTCGTTTCAGCCTTGATCAGGATAAAAGCCATATTGTTTTTATTTGCATGTTATTTAAATGCATACCTTTTCTAAAGTGGTTATAGGAGAGCAGGGATGGTCACAAACTTGTTGATAACTGAAACATATATTCTGAATAGAAAAAGTTTATCAATACATACAATACTGTTGAATGCTGAATTCGTGCTGGCGGTATCTACTGTTTAAATTGTGTAGCATATGATGTTTGAATGATTTACTTAAAGTTTTATCTCAGACAACGAGGGTTATTTCTGAGCTGTAAATCTTTCATGTATAGTGTCAAGGGACCCTGGTAAATGCTACGACACAATCGTAGTGTCTGCATTGTTATGAAAGGAAAAAAACAAGCCACATATCTGTGGAACTTAGCAATGAGCTTGCTATCCAACACCTTTTTTGGGATCTTAAATCATTTCAATTTGCAGTTTATTGACTAACCTAATAATCCACAAATTAACTGTAGCAATAAAATGGAAATTCTGGCTCCTTAACTCATTTTTTTATAAAGAAAATGCTACCTTCATTCTGTCAGAACTAATAAACTGTTATTCATGATGTATACGTTAATTTGCCGCTTGACATATGCATGTTTTATTATCTCTGTGAGATGGAACCACCACCTTTCCTAAATTTTTCACTTTTTGTATGCACAAACATAGCTAATTCTCAATCCTTCTGTGCTTAAATTTGACTGGTCATTTTGGTTTTTGAATTGCAGTTCAATCAGGTTGTGGGCACTTACTGGTGAGGTTTTACTGGAGATGGTTGGTCACACAGCCATTGTCTATTCTGTTGATGCACACAAATCTGGGCTTGTTGCAAGTGGTAGTGAGGATGGTTCGGCAAAGATATGGAAAGGTGATATATCTTGTCCTTTGCATAAATGGTATTGTTACTGGCTATATACAAAAGAATGATATTCCTTTCCTCTGTATGAAGATGCCGATAATGCATATTGCTAGTTGATGAAAATCATTAAAGTTGTAGTAAGGAACTAAAATATAATCATTTAGGACTTCACTCTAGTCAGTCATATCCAGGTTTATAGCAGATACCTAGCAGGGTTACAACTAGAGTTGCTGTTTTCTGTTGGAGGCCTACGTTGTATTGAGAAAAAGACAAACAAATAAGAGAACCCTCTCTCCTTCTCTCCCTGTTGAGATATTTGTGTCCAGCTGTTGATGTAATATTATGAATTTATTTATTTACTGGCCATATTAAATCATGAGAATCTTGTTGTGATTGTATGTCGCCCATTTTAGATGCATAGTGTGTGTTTCACTATGGTACTCACTACTCATTACAATTTACACATATTATTGCGATATCTTTCAGGGTAGTAAGGAAACTATTACATACCTACAAAAGATTTGGTATATTATTGAGTTTCAACTTATTTTAGCACCTTTGTGTTTGGCTTGTAGATGGTGTATGTGTTCAGAGCATAGATCATCCTGGTTGTGTCTGGGACGTTAAATTCTTGGAAAATGGTGATATCGTGACTGCATGTTCTGATGGTGTGGCACGTGTTTGGACTGTACATCAGGATAGGACAGCTGAGAGTCATGAACTTGAGGCATACGCTTCTCTACTTTCTCAATACAAGGGCAGCAGGTATCTACCACTTTCTTTATAGATAATATGCTATCCTTTTTTGCCTTTGTGTTGAAAATAAACAATATAATGAGCAAGAACCGTGGATAGACATTAACCTTTTGATGGCTGGCTTATATCACACAAGCAGTACCATTATCATATGATCAATAGCAGCTTTCCCTTTTTCACTTTATAGTTACTCTTGCATTGAAGTTAGTCCTCATCTTTGATCTTGCAAAACATTATAATTTCAGAGTAAAGTGTAAACTAGATAACATTGTGTCATGCAAATTAGCTTAAGAGAAAACTAGATATCTTTAAACAGAAATTTTTGCATCCGGGTTCAAACACATATTGTATGGCTACGCCTCTAGGCCACATTTTTTTTAATTTTCTGTACCATTTATGTAGTTCAGACTTGAATAAATGATACTGTACAAGTTTTTTGATCAAACAATGAGCTGCACTAAGTATCTTATTCGGCTATATGTTGTAGGTATCATATTTTCTGTAGCTAAATCAATCTTATTTTTTGTTTTGTTAGAAAGAGAGTTGGAGGCTTGAAATTGGAGGAATTACCTGGTCTAGAGGCTTTGCAGGCTCCAGGTACCATCGGCTTTTATTTTTTATATATTTGATATGGTACAAAATTAGGTCAATTGAAACTATATGATATTGTTATTTGAGCAGTATATGAATGTCAATTGGTTATATTAGATTGTTATTGCTTGCTTTTTGTATAAATAGATTGTAGATTCAGGGCTATTTTTGTCTATTTATTCCCACTAAACGCAGCTATACTATTTGTAATAAGATTATTCGAGGAAGTAGTTAGCATTAACCATTGTAATTCCTACTTTTGTTTTCTTAATCAACCAACATTTAAAAAAAATAAATAAATAAATAAATAAAATAATAAAAAATAAAAAATAAATAAATAAATAAATAAGGCTCTAGTTGGCAGAAAACAGCGGACCCGGCACTATGTGCCTTTTTTGATCATGTTATTTTTTGCGGTATATTCTCGTGTTTTTTTAGAAGTTAAACCGGACTGCAAGCAGTGTTTGAAAACCAGATTCCAAGTATTTGAAAACCAGATTTGTACATTAGGTTTTGATGCTCTTAAAGTCAGTGATTTGGGTATACAGAACTTTCATTGACTTTTTGGCTAGAGTGAGGTTGAGGTTTCAAAGTCTAGAAGTTAATATTTGTTTTTTTAAAATCACTGTTAAATGATACTGCAAGGAGAAAGTAGATTATAACTACAAGTAGTGTCGTGCCTCTTGCATAGTCCAGTTGCCAAGGGTCATAATGTTCATCATGTGTTTTAATATAATATTCCTTCCATTGTGTGATGATCAGGAACCAAGGATGGGCAAACGATAGTTGTACGAGAAGGCGATAATGGTGTTGCATATGCTTGGAACGGAAAGGAACAAAAGTGGGATAAGGTAGTTTCTATACATGTTAAGATAGAGTTTTGTTCTTAGGTCAATTCTTATAGTATCAATGTTTGTAGGTAAATTTTATATATATGATACATGTTTTTTTTTACAAATTATGGTATTAAAGTTTCTTTTTTCACGTCATGTAAATGGTACTTGCACAGTTGATTTATAAATTTATACGTACTGGTCTGCCGTAAGAACCACTATGTTAGAGCATATCCAGTGCACAGGCTTTTAATAGCTTTTTACTACTCTATCAAAGCTTTAAGAATGGGTTTTTTTCATTGTTCAAGCTTTTGGCAAATGTTTTTCTCCCTCTCACAATCTTATCTTATAAAAAACTTTAGAAAAACTTTTACTTGTAAATGACTTTTTGGTGTTATTGATGATAAGATGAGTCGTCCAAAGCAAAGTTTATAAAGGCTTGAGCATTGTTAATGCTCTTAGTTTGTCATATTCTGTGTCTTCACTCTTCGGTTTTGGGTCGACTAAATGTTATACACTCAATTATCTCTCTTTTTCTGAAAGTCAAATTCTTACAATCCCTACTTCAGAATGGAGAATATTTTTTCATCCACCACAATCCAAAAGCCATGCCTATCTTTTTACTACTTTTTAGAAGTGTTAGCTTAAGGAATTAAGGGTATGTGATGGAAACTCAGTTCTTAGATGCAAGCCACTTAAACATTCCCTGTAATTAAAATCAGAAAGTAGCAGTCTTAGAAGATTACTGTATAAGTTGGGATTTGGTTCTCATGTATGATACTACAGTGTTATTGGCTCACCTAAAGATGTTTTTCATATCTTGATGTAGGCAGGCATCATTCATATTTTTGCATCTATTTCTCATCTTTATTTCTCAAATCCATTTTCATTTTTTTTTATAATTAGCATCTGTTTTGCCATTTCAGATTGGTGAAGTAATTGATGGGCCTGATGATGGCATAAAGCGCCCTGTTCATGATGGAGTACAATATGATTTTGGTCAGGCTTTTGAGAGATTCTATTTGGCTATATTTGCTCTGTTTCAATTTTTCTTTTTTTTCTTTTTTTTTTTCCTTCTGCTGATACCCAAAGATCTTGTGAATCAGTGTTCGATGTTGATATTGGAGATGGTGAACCTATTCGAAAATTACCTTATAATAGATCAGGTACTTTGTTTTTATCTCAAGATATGCTTTGGTAACATAATAATTGCATTTTTTGGACCAATTTAAATGTTTATGCCTGCTTTGCTAGTAATGTGTATACTTAGCCTCATCTTAACCATCGATTCCCAAGAAGAAAATTACTAAATGCATATTTTTGTGCTTAAATTCAACTACTGAGACATGTCTTGTTATGTAAATAACAATGTGCTGCTTCTCGTATGTCACAACTGTAATTCATCGTTAACTTAAACAATATATTTTGTGTGGCATTTACAGATAATGCATATGACACAGCTGATAAGTGGCTTCTTAGGGAGAATCTTCCCCTTTCTTACCGTCAGCAAGTTGTAGAGTTTATATTACAAAATTCAGGACAAAAAGATTTTATTCTTGATTCATCATTTCGTGATCCATACACTGGCGGTAAGTATATTATGAGGTGATCCAGTACTTATGTTTTCCAGGATCTAATAGTTTTAATTGACTAGTTTTGTGTATCTTTCAGCCAATGCTTATGTACCAGGACAGTCTTCAATGCCTGGTATGTGCTGATTTTTTTGTGAAGTTTCTTTTTGGCTGAGTATTCATGTCTATATGTTGTTCTTTTTCTTTTACCCTATTTAATTGCTTCCCCTTTGTTTTGGAAACAGCCACATCAAGCAGACCAACATTCAAACATATTCCCAAGGTATGTTTAATGTATCTGCATCTATAACTAGCTCTCATTTGTTTGGTGCTATATTTTTACTTCTGTTGTAGTCGTAAATCTGTGGCTGTAGTCTATATTACACAGAGCGTCAACATTTTTCTGTCTAGTGTGAAGTACAATTTCCTCTGTTATTGGGTTTGGTTAGCTATGTCAAATCTAGAGGAAAGTCTACCAGCAAATTATTATCCTGATGTATATGATCTTGCTTCTATAGATATTTGTAAACATCTTTTTATAATTAGTGTTTGAGATTAAGCAAGCTGATTTTGAAATTTTTGGCAAGTGATTGAACTTAGTAACAATTATTATCGATAAAATTACTGAATAATTAGTGAATTCTGCAAATCCTTTATGAATCTTTCGATATTGAGGAGCATACTTCTTTAGTTACTTATTGTTGATTTCTAGATTGAGTTATTCCTATATGTATCACTTGAAATGTAACTGCTAGACACAAACTGGTTGTTACATTAAGCTTGTCAATGTAGTTTCTTTTATACCAATTGTTCTGTAAAGTTCTTTTAGCATGGCCAAAGAGGTTTCAGTCAAACTCTTTATTTGTTCCACATGCTATAATTCTTAGTGTTTTGATCTTTTGGGTGCATTTTCAAGTGTAGTGTTGAATGTTGATAACTTGACAAACATTTTTTTCCCAGAAAGGAATGCTTGTTTTTGATGCGGCTCAGTTTGATGGGATCCTTAAGAAGATTTCAGAATTTAATAATTCTCTACTGTCTGACCCAGTAAGTTTTATGCTTGTATATATCATCCATTTCATATTGTTCAGTAGTATCATTGTGTTCTTTCTTCTATTTGTTTAGGATTTCTTGAGAGACTGTATGTGTTTCCACCTTACGAAAATATTATATTCATTTGTTGAATTCTAAAATTTATAAAGCAATAGCGGGGATTTTAAAAGAAATTTGGACATTTAGCTAAATGCCATATTGTTAGTGGACATGCAGGGTAGGCATTGTAATTCTTGTGTTATAAAGGTAGCGTTATTGTGTTGCCCGCACAGATGTTTTACTGTAACTTTAGTTCTTGGATTTTTGTTTTTTTACACTTATTTTACATAGTTGTTTCTCATAACTTTAGTTCTTGGATTTTTATTTTATTTTTTTATTTTAGGACCAGCAGAGCTTGTCAATAAATGACGCTGAGACGTCTAGATTGGGCGCCATAGCCAAGATACTGAAGGACACATCACATTACCATACCAGTAAATTCTCACATGATGACATCAGTTTATTGTTAAAGTTATTAAAATCATGGCCAGTTTCGATGATGTTTCCAGGTGAGATCATTTTGCTCGACAAAATCAATTATTGTTATTTTAGGGAGGATATATATGTTATCTTAAACAGTATGACCTGTATTGTTGCTGTGCCTGATTGGTCATCCTTATTCTGTTTTGTGTTCACCTTAAAATAAATTGTGTTCGGATTACCAGTATTACTGGCTGTTTTATTTAAATTGTATATGGTACCATGTAAAACTTGTAAAGGTAAAAACTTGAAAGGATATTAGCAAATTTTGCTGTTGGTTTGGGAGTACCAAGGATAAATTGATTTTAGTTCTCCATTGCTGCTCATATACTTAGTCATAAGGTCATTTGCAATTTTTTTTCCAAGCACAAGCATATTAATCACATAATTTATTTCTCCTCTTTTCAGTTATTGACGTATTAAGGATGGTCATTCTGCATCCAGACGGGTCGGATGTTCTCAAGATCGATGAAAATGGTATTTATACTAATTTGTTACAAACTGATAATAATCAAGCAGGTTTTTACTGGTAGGAATAATTATGGATATGTCATTGGTTCTTCAGATATATTCATGGAGCTGATTAAAAAGGTAACAAGCAGTCCTCTTGCACCAAATCTTCTGACAAGTATCCGTGCGGTGGTAAATCTTTTCAAGAACTCTGGCTACCATCTATGGTTGCAAAAGCATCGTGTTGAGGTATGTCTGACTTCGTATACATTTATGTTTGTTTTTCGGAATCTCTTTTTCTCATTTTCTTTGATTGGCAATTTGGCATTAACATTACCCTTTTATTATAAATAAAATATACTAACTTGCATTTTCCTGGCCTTGTAGATTTTTGATGCATTTGCAAGTTGTTACTCATCTCCAAATAAGAATGTCCAAGTGTCTTATTCTACATTGGTACTCAAGTAAGTGCTAAAAAATCATAACTTTAATGTGATGATAGTTGCAAACTTGCCACACGATTTTTTTCACTCTATTAGCATAATGGTCTTTTGTCTATAAAATCCTCTACTTCTTTCAAGGGACATCAAGTCCATGATTGATTTGTCTGTTTATACCAAATTTTATTTCCCTGCTTTCAAATAAGTATGCTCCTTCATGATTATAGGGTTTTTTTCTTTATAAATTTAACCACTCTATCAAAGTATACTGCGTTGTAAAGTTGTAACCGAGGATGATGATGATGATTAGATAGGATCAATAATAATTTAGATGAATTTTAATAGTAAAAGAATATATTCAAGGAAAATAGAATTCACTGGTGTGCCAAAACTGTTTTTTTATGTATATATATTTCTTCAAGCAGTTCCAAGGATAAATAAATACATAATATTTTTCAATATACCAAAACTAGTATTTAGTCTTGATTTCTATTAACTCATCACATGCTTCTTATTTTCTTCCCCTCTATAAACATATCCCCGAAGTTTGATGTGTCTCAGTTCTTTGCTAGCTAGTTGAAATTATTTGTTATAAGCTGACACTTTCATCTATTTTGAACTTAATAGCTATGCTGTGCTGTTGATTGATAAGAAGGATGAAGAAGGTCAAGCTCATGTTCTTTCAGCAGCTCTGGAGGTATCATTTGAAAATTTGTTATTTCAATACTAAACTAACTTTTTCTTTTTAATATTGTATAGTTTCTAAGCATTAATGATACACTTTTGGAGGATATTTTTTAATTATTGTATAGTTAATCATGCTTTGATTGCTTTCTTCTATAGATTGCGGAAGGAGAAACTTCGGAAGTTGACGCAAAATACCGAGCATTAGTTGCCATTGGCTCACTGGTATGTTTAACTTGTAATAATCTGCAATACTGACCTGTCTTCATGTAAGAATTAGTTTGATTCTTTTATCGCAATTATGTGTTAATTAACCTGGAGTGAATAAGAAACCTAAGATCTACATAATATCCCCACATAGCATATGCAGATGTTTTGAATCTTTATTTAACTCCTGCTTTAAACATAGTATCGTCATCAGAAAGGAGAGAGTTTTAGTGGCCGTCACACACAAGTGTATTTGAATTTTTTTGAACTAGCATCCTGATTATTTTGTTTGTAAAATCTAAAGCCGATGATAGGGGTTGATAGCAATGCCCAGACCCATCCATGCATTTCTGCATCCTTATGAAAATCGTCACTGATTAGGAAATTGAATTATCTTGTTATTTATCTAAAATAGCCTTTAAAAAGAAAATCACTTCACAGTCTCCCCCAATCTTTGAACCTAGTGTTAAGAGCCTTTTACTCTTATTTCAGTCTCTCCTGATCTTCACAAATATGTGGGCTAGTTTATCATCCTTTATAATTCTTTAAATAATCAGAATGTGCCAGACACTCGAACATCAGATTGTCGAGTTATTCCAACTAAAAACAACATAGGCATACCTAAATACCATCTTCTACAGCCCGTATTATCACATATTTTGATTATTAAAAATATCACAAAATCACTTTCAAAATGCATATCCAAGCGTTAATTTGCCACATATTGTGCATTTGCGGACCAGCATATCATTTATCAATAGTTTTCTATATTTTTCTGTGTCTTTATGTAATCTAATCACAGATGCTTGAGGGACTCGTAAAGAAAATAGCTCTGGATTTCGAAGTTGGGAGTGTCGCCAAAGTAGCAAAAGCATCAAAAGATTCTAAAGTCGCTGAAGTTGCGGCTGATATTGAAAATTTAGTAAAGCAAAGTTGATTCTCTCCAAGTTCTGGTATGTTTTATTATAAATCTCAGATAAAGTGATAACCGAACACCCTCTTAGTTCACAAATAAAGAACTTGATACAATTGGATGGAAATGTTTGTTTGATACATCTATCACATTCAAAGTTAATTATGGTTGAGATAAGCAAGTGAGAAGGCTAGACCGTTATATCATTTTGCCTACTGCAAAAAGTTAACTGCATGTTATATTATCACACTTTAGGCCAATTCCACTTACCACAAGGTACCTTTTTTAAAAAAGACAAATCGCATAAAAAGAAATTTAAGGCATGAACGTTATTTTTTTGTGCAATGCCAGGTTTTTTCACTTTTCAAAAGAGTTTACCGGTCATTATTTTAGCCTAAATAACTATTAAATACCACACTAGAATATAATTTCTGTACACTTTCTATTAGGCTGGACCTTTGCAACTAGTTTGTTCATCAGATTTGATCACTACGAAATGTAGTCTTTTGTGATTATAAAACATACATTTTTAAATAGGAATAGCTTAAGCTTAATAGCACGTTGATGTTGTGTCCATTCTACTGTATATATATAACTCTGACGCAAAATTTGGAACTTGCAGAAATGATGGGATGACTGATACAAGAATTGGCCGAAGAAACTGTAAAGGTGCTGAAACTTGAGATTTTAGGGTTTTATGTCGGATATTAAGATGTATTGTACCTTTATCAGACTTGGACCTTGCAATTTGTATCGTACAGGGGCTGACAGTGTATTTGGTGATCTCATTTTTTCAAGGACACGTCAACTTTTATTTCTTTGTGGTTGAAAACGTGACTGGTAAAAAATGAAAAACTGTTGCAACATGATACACATCAGTCAAATTGCCAATATAACGAACTCCATGCTTGTTTTAGATGGTGTTTTAGGTGGTGTTTGTTGGAATTTGCATCTTTCATCCTGCTGCTGCTGCTTTTTTTTTAATCAACTTTTTGCATTCTGTAAACCAATGCTTGGATGAACATTTACAAAAACCTTGTTTGTAAATTGATGCAATTTAATTTTTGACATATGCCCCAAAACCTGTACCAGTCCTCTAGTTCAACAATATTGTGCTTACCTGCTAACTTAACCTTCGTTTTGAACGTATATCTGAGAATTTTAAAGCAATTGTTTCAACTTCATTTTTAAGAAACATACATTTATATTGTTGTACGTTATGTCTTTTTTTAATAGAGGTGATACGTTTGTAGAATAATCTTATATAGCTCTTTGCCAAATGTTGTTTGATGTAGAAATAGGTTTATTGTCTATAATTCTTATGTTACCTATTTACCATTTTATCACCTACTAATATCTCCCTTTTGGTCTTTATGATCGTGGTGTCATGACTTTACTTTCTTGTGTTGATCGTGGGACTATAGTCGATCGGGCTAGGATTTGTTTCTCTTCTTTTCCAAAATTCATTTTTGCACACTACAAAAGTGTTTAGAATCCAGTTAGTTTTAATACCTTTCACATGACATGATATTAGGACTTCATTTTTAAATATCTTTTAAAATTTCTTGTTTGTGAAATTCAACTATCTTGGCAAATAGTTATATTTATCATTAGAATCTCAGTCACTTAGATTCTATAGGTTCAGTAGATATGAACTTTTGGTTATGTGGAAACAACATTTCCAATTGGTTACGTTTTAAAGCCCATTTATCTTGACTTTGTTACGTTTATAACTTTATTTGGACGATAAGAACAAATACGGAGTACTATTAAAATATTGAATTGTTAAAGAATACAAGTCAGAAAATAACTTTTATATTCTTATTAAACACAACATGGTAAACGTTGTTATTAAAAAAACAAGTAAGAAGGCGCCCGCTGCGTTGCAGCGGGATTTTCGAGAAATTTTTGCGATAATCATTTACGAACAATGTTTGGGCGGGGCTTCTCGTTGTGAGACTGGTATGTTTTTTTGCTGATACGTGTTGTATTTGTTTGGAATAAATGTTGTGTCAAGCTATATTTGTAGTTGTCATATTTTTTATGTCGGGCACGAGTGTTTTGCGGCGGGGCTAATTTTGGCGTTTTATAGTTTTAAAAAAAATTTACGATAATTTTTAAAGTTATTTGATAGGTTAAGGGTGCATTTTGAAAATTCTTTTATTTAAAACATATACATATATTAAACTTCAACATTTTTTATAAAACCATACGTACGTCAAAAGCATATCAATATTGGGCTAGTTTTGTTCGTTATCGAAAGGCCTTTCTGCCAGTATTTTTTTTATTCAAGAAACCGCTAGTTATCTGTTAGATATTTGGCAAATAAAGTTTGTTATATAAAAAAAATCGTAAATATTAATAAGTTCAGGGTGCGTTTTGTAAGTTGTTTTTTTTTTTTTTTTTTTTTTTTTTTTTTTTAGGAAACTAATTTTTTAATAATCTTGGCAACTATGTTGCCCCATAATATATATAGTGAATAAGATCCTTTATAACCTCGGACGGAACTAAGGTGGGTTTCGAGCGAGGTTTTCAAGATCGGGATCCTATCTATGATCGTTTTTATCTTTGCAAGATCGTGATCGTAAGATCGGATCGGATCCTAAGATCCTACTATAATACTATTTTTAATGATCTTTGTAATATTATTCAAATCTACAAATTATTATATATTATAAACATGAAATTATAAGAATATTATATGATAATGTTGTTCTAAAATATGAATATGGAATGTTTAAGAAGAATTACATGTTGTTTTTTAAATTATATAAAAACATAAACCATAAATTTGTAGTTTTTTAGTTTGTGATTCGAGAAAAGTAAGATCGGATCAGAGTAGACCTTAAGATCCTATGGTCAAGATCGGGATCCTATAAGATCTTAAGCTTGTTAAGATTCTACGTAGGATCCGGATCGTTTTTGCTTCGTATAATCGTAAAATTGTAAGATCCTAAGATCAAGATCGTGATCTTAACAACTATGGTTTCGAGGTTTCAGAAGCACTCAAGAAATTTTTGCGACGTCGCGNAAAAAAAAAAAAAAAAAAAAAAAAAAAAAAAAAAAAAAAATTGTTTATTCGACTTTATTTTTTTGGTAATCATAGCCTAATAATGTTATTCCAAATTTCTACACACATACACATATATAGAAGAAACACACACACATATGCAAGTCAAGCAAACATAGTATGATCATTGTCGGATACTTTAATATATTGCCAAGTAAACGTATATACACCGTCAAGCATAAACATAGACGTTAAGACAAATATATTATAAATTCTCTTGCAAAACAAACATGAATTTGTAAATTTGAATATATAGTTATTTATTGACGTTATCGTAGATATATGTTATTATATAATAGATCGGTTATTAAGGTTCGGTTTTTTGATAAAATCAAAAACTAAATTGAAATTCTTGGTTTTTGAAAATCAAAAACCGAACTATTGATTTTTAGTTTCGATCGGTTATTTCGATTCAGGTTGTATAAGTTATCAGTTTGGTTTTGGTTTTCCTTATTTTTTTTCTCGCTCCTAATCTAAAAGAATTAGTCTCTGTTTTTTATTAGTCTTTTTAGTTTTTACAATGAATCTAGTCATTTTTAATAGTGGTTCTTTCCCCTTACATAACTACCTCCATTTAGCCACCCTATATATATACTTCTCAATCAAGTCATTTTATCTTTATACTATTGTCTTAAATTTGAATATCTAGCCCAATTTTACTTGAGCTCAATCTCTGATCCACCAGGTATGATTATGCTTCAATATATTTTTATGTGGTCTTATTTTCAGAATTAAAACTATGGTTTTTATGTAATTATTAGAAGTTAATTGTAGTTATATTGCACAGGTTTTGCTGTCCAAAATTTCTTGATTTGTATTAAAGCCAACTTTACAGCTTACTTTCATATTCAAACTTTGAATCAAATGCTCAGTGTTGTGGTATTGAAAATTTGCTAAGTACCCCCTCCGTCCCAAATTATAAGTCCATTTTGACTTTGCACAAAGTTTAATAAATTCTCACTAATTAGTTTATTCACCAATCAAATATCTTCTCTCTCCACTAAAGTGTCATCTGATTGGTTGAATTATGAAAATAGACAAGTATTTTGGGACAACCAAAAACAAGAAAATGAACTTATAAATTGGGACGGAAGGAGTATCAAAATGTTAGACTATTGTTTAATTAAATGAAGGCAGGGTTGTTGTTTGTTTGGTTTGACCTTTGTTTGTTGTCTTGTTGATTATGGTAAGTATCATGTCTTTGAAATAGGAGTAACTTGTTTGCTTGGTAACGCTACAAGCTATTGAAAATTCAGTTGGTGCTTTGATGGAATGATTAGTATTGTACTCTATGATTTTTTTATTTTATTTATTTATTTATTTATTTTTTGTATCTTTAGGAATAACATTTTAAAGTTTAAAAAGTTTTCTCACAAAAGGTTACTAAAATAGTTTATCATAATACATAACTAAAACATTTCTCAATCTTAATTTCGGCCAAAGAACTCATTTTCCGGCCAAAAACAATATTACTTAAGGATTGAACAACAATATCACAACAACAAATCTCGTCCCAACAATAACAAAATAGAGATTCAACAACAACAAAAAATTCTTTATTCAAACAAAACAAAAAAAAAAAAAAAACAAAAAAAGGATGTTAACAAATCGTGTTTGAAAGAGATACGTGTCTTACACTCTATGACAATTACTATCTTATAAGAAACTTAATATGGTCGATAGTTGGCTCGTGTTTTGAAGAGGAAATATCATTACAAAGACGCAAGAACCAATATTTCTTTCTTGCAAGAAAACATGTTGATATCTTGTCCCCTAAGGTTATTAAAGAAACTAGCTCGAGTTTATCAAGAACCTGACAATGACAATACAGGGTACGTGATTGAGTTCTTATTTGATTCGTGGGTATATATAGTTAGAACAAGAACGAACGGATGAATGACCCAAACATTCATGTTCTTGTTTTGCGATGAATATGACCCGAATCATGTTCTTGACCCGATTCTGGCAGATTCGTGGGTTTATAGATTATTCACCCGAATCATGTTCTTGGTTGTAGATTTAATCGAAGAGGAAGAAAGAATGGTTTGTTTGAGTTGTGAGCATGCATGTAAAGAGATAAAGGAGTATTTAGGTCTTTTCGCATGAAAGAGAAACATTTAATTAAGTATAATGACACTGACGATTAAACATTACAGTATCAAGTAAAATGTCAATATGAAAAATGAGAAACATTATAGTAATTACATTAAGAATTTATAGGTTTTACGCTAAAGTATATCATACAAACAAAATGTTCAATAATGTTAGTAAACTTTTATTTTTGTGCAACAATCGTATATTCTAAAGTTTGATACATTTTATGATATACAAATACGGTAACTAACTTTTATCAAAAAGGCATCCCACTTTAAAATAGTACCATTATTGCACAAAAATAAACGTATGATACCATTAGGGAAATGATTTGCACACTCCATCTTTTTATTGGGACACTCCTTCATATGCATTAAACTGTTGTACTGTGAATGTACACTACTTTAACCGGTTGTACATATGAGTGTCCCAATCAAAAAATGAAGTGTGTCAATCATCTCCCATACCATTATTAGACTACCCGGAGTGGTGGGTGAGTCACTCACCATTAGTGTGAAGTCACGAGTGACCACCGAAACGAAAGTCCAATGTCACGGTCAAATTGCAAAAACGCGCGGTCTCCCATTTTTTCCAAAGTTTGGTGGTGCACTCTTTTTATTTTGTTTGTGTGCTTTTGTGTGGTATATTGTGCGGTATGCTTATATATAGTGAAATATTTTTATATTTTTAGTTTGGTGGTGACCATTACACCTGTTTGGTGGTGTGCTGAATGATGATGTGGCGCTGATGTGGAGGTGGTGAGTTTGGTGACCATAACACTTGGCCTTAAAATAAGAATCGGCTTATAGTTGAATATCCTTTTGTGCAGAAACCATTGTGGCTTTTGAGAGGATGTTTGGGATTGCTTATTAAATAGTAACTAAGATACTGCTTCTCTATCTGGACGTCCAACTTTGACCCTTCATATCATTGCTTTCTAGCGTCCACATAGCTTAGTCTTGGCACGTTAACACTTAACATTACCTAGCACTCTAGTTGCGAATTATAGCAAATTTTAACTTTTTTTCCTGAATATCTCTCACCATGCTACGTAGTATATGCCAACTAGCATCATTATGCATTTTTGCAACGATTTGGTTCATTGTATATAGTGTCAGGTGCAGTTGTCTGGAACACTGATACTTTTAGAAATTTGCTTCTGTAGTCACTGATTTTTAACTGCATTTTGTTGATGGTCTAAAATATTTTGTCTTCGCTAAAAACAACTGTATTTTGTGAATTCTGAACATTAAATTCCACATAAAGACACATCAAGAGCCCTTCCATCCATGTCTTGTATTACACACTACGTGACTGATTTTATGATTGTTATTTGTTAATCTAGCAGGCATTCAACGATCTGAAATATGGATACAGATGGTCTATTTCAAGAATCAGGGAGCCCCTCATGCCCCTCGTGTTTTGAAAATAAAAACAATGGTATGGGAACTTTCGAATGCAATATTTGCTTCGATATAGCCCAAGACCCCGTTGTGACACTTTGTGGTCACCTCTTTTGTTGGCCATGTCTTTACAAATGGCTGCAGTTTCATTCACACTCACATGAATGCCCTGTCTGCAAATCCCTTGTAAAAGGAGATAACTTGGTCCCTATTTATGGAAGAGGAACATCAAACTCAAACCTCAGAGCCCACCCTTTATCCATAGATGAAATTCCTAGCCGCCCGGCAAGCCGTAGACCCCCAACGGCAGTGTCACCAAACTTGACCTATTTTCGCGAAGACGGTATTGTTTTACCTGGGAACTTAAATAGAACCGCTCGTTTTAGTGCCATTTCATCGTTTTTTAACCCACGAGTCCATGGACTATATGAAACAACTGAATATGGAGAAGATAGTGGATTTGCTAATGTGTTATCTTATGGTCACGGTGTCCATTACCACACGATTTATAGACAAGGAGTTCATTCGATTTTCCTGAAGATGTGTTTCTCGTTCCTTGGTTTTCTTCTTGTTCTTATAATTATTTGGTGTTCATTTTAAATCTTGTCTGGATCCCCAGTATGTTTTATGCGTCAGTTAGAATGATACATCATTGTATTTGTAACAACATATTTGTTACTGAAAGTGCAAATTTGACATGATGACAATTCACAGTGCAATGCCTTTTCTCTAAGAATAAATATGTATCAAAATTCACATCAAAGCAGTTATAACTCATACATCAGGTCAAGTACGGGATCAAACCAAGTTACAATCGAGACAAAAGTCTTCCATTTATGAGCTACACACGGAAAGGCCCAAGCCGACCATTAAGTACACGATCCTCATTTAGCAAATTAAATACTGTAACATTAATATAGTTCAAGACAAGATGGATCGGATGGCAAAAATGTAACACGACAATCTTTTATTAAGGATCTATGTCATGTAATTTTATTAGAACTATGTTAGTTAATATAGTTGTGAGAGCAAAGCATATAACGAAAGATATATTCTAATTTTCCATCATTATAAAAAAAAATCAAGCACACGAAGGTTTGTAAGTCGTTTATAGCAACCAGAGCCATGATACTTCATATTTAAAGGGTGGTGTGTATCAATGTCGATACTGAACCCATGGTGTTCAGACTTGATTTATACAATACATTTCAGATATAAAGGTACATGGAGCTGCAAGTTGCAATGGATGACATCATGTTTCGGTGCTCAGACTTGATTTATCTATACTGTTCGACTCTCTTGCCAGGTACATGCCTAATCTACACCAATTGCAGGGCTTCCTCACGTTTGATCTCAAATACCTTAAGAAGAGCATCTTCAACAACCTGTGGATATCAATGTTGAACATATAAAAATCAAGCACAGAAATATTTTGCAAATGTAGAACTTACTAGATGGCAAATTCAATCCGTTTACTTATAAATGGGTGGATTTGGGTTGTTATTATCTCAAACGGGTCACATTGAGATAAGAGTGTAACTGCCTAAGATGGGAACAAGTCAAACGGATTGAAATTCGTTCAAATGGCATTTTAACGCATGAACATAAGTTGTTCTATTCAGATACTGAGATTATCATATAACAATATAGTTTATATATTCAACAGATTAATTATATATTACCAAGACAATCTGGGGATATGTTTTCAGGTAAAGCGCTAGACCAGTTTCAACTCACACCAAAATACGCATTTCAACACAACCCTTTATGACCAGTTATCTAACCCACCCAGCGACCCAGCCATTTATCTCACGTGGCATATTGAAGCTTAGAGCATCTATGATGATAAACCTTTTAAAGGGTTAAAAACTTGCCACATCATACAATGTTACAGATCTATAAACATTGTCATCATCTACATGCATGAGTTATTCAAAAAGGTTTACGAATGATTTAGATACTAAATTAGTACTAATGAGTTGCCCAAATATAATTGCAATGAAAATGTTCTGATAAAACTATCATATTGACTCAAGTTACCTTGTCAGGGGTAGAAGCACCAGATGTAACACCAATTGTGATAGGCCCCTTTGGTAGCCAGTTTTCTTGCTCAACCAATTCACCGTGCTGATGCAATGAAAGAGTTTAAAAGCAGTTAGTAAAAAAAAAAAAAAAAGAAGAAGAAGTAGAGAAAGTGGTGCTGGTTGAAGCTATTTACCAATAACTTGTAAGCTATTCGGTTTCCAGGGCCTATTCTTTTCTCACTGTCAATCCAATAAGATGGAATTTTACGCTCCTCAGCAATCTCTTGTAAGTGTGAGGTGTTGCTCGAGTTGAACCCACCAATTACCAACATAAGATCAACTTTGTCATCTACCAACTTATACATAGCATCTTGTCGCTCCTAACAGTATAGATTAGATCATGTATTTGTTTTAGATATAGAGTTTGAAAGTTTATGTAATTTGGGTATGGATGCAAATTGATAGTAAAGCATGTTGTGATGGAAGAACTATGAGAACTTACCTGAGTGGCGTCACAGATGGTGTTGAAACTTAAGAAATGATTGTTGACATTTTCTACTCCATACTTTTGCATCATAGTTCTTTCTAATAATTTTCCTGCAAATAAGAAAAATTGAAGAAGCAAGTATTAGATGCAGAGGTAGCAATTTCAACCCCTTCGAATGTATACAAGTTCCTGAATTGTTTTACTCAAACATTTTAGTATCATTGGAATAATATTGTTTTTGCAATCATAATGAACGAGTTATATGTGTTAACAAAAATAATAATTAAAAAAATAAAATAAAATAAAATAAAAAAATCTGACCTATCTCCTCTGTTTCTCCTTTCAACATTGTAGTTTGGTTTGCAATACCAGCTTTGACAAGATCCTTGTCGGGATCAAAACCCTCAGAAACTGCAGATTTGAATTTCTGCAAGCATGCAAGGTCGAAACTTAAAATTAGAAGCTGAAAAAAAAAAAAATTAAATATGTAAGAAATCAATATCTAACTGGTTGATAAGAAGATAATACCTCCATGAAAGCTTCTTTGGTTGAGCTAGATCCATTGAGTTTACCACCAAGAATGTAATCACACACATATGTCGCCTGGTTCAAGTAACAAATCATTTAATCCAAGTATATCTTTATGGATGTCTGTTCACTTCAGAGGACAAAAACATTTTATTTACCTCATCAATGTTCTTCACAACGATAAACTTTCCTGCAAAAGATGCTGTTGCTACAGTCTCCTCATGGTTATGTTTACCATGAATTACTGACGTATAGTCCCCCTTCTTATGCTTCTCGACAACATTCCACACCTTGAAACGCAAACTAAAAACATAAGAACATGATATTGGCATGCAAACAAGAAAACGACTAACAAATAGGAATTGCAAAGATGCTGATAACTATAGCTAAAAGAAAAGCAGATAAAAGAGATTTGAGAGGTACCTTAGTCACCCATGGGCATGTTGTATCGACTATTTGTACTTCTTTGTCACTCAAAATCCGCATCTCGTCTACTGCAGCTCCAAAGGCAGGCAGAATTACAACATCGCCCTTGTCAACAACATCAAACTGTTTCTCTCCGCCGTCAATGGGGATATCCGTAACTTCCATCTCTTCTAGCCTCTGGCATTACAGAAACCAATTATAATAAATTACTAACTTTGACTTAACTGATTGATCATACACTAGCTTTAGACAAAGAAGTTAATATAATACCTTGTTAACAGTAGGGTTGTGAATAATTTGATTTGTGATCCATATCTTGTCATCAGGGAACTGTTTCCTAGCTTCATAAGCAATCTGGACAGCACGTTCAACACCCCAACAAAAACCAAAAGCTTCTGCAAGCTTTACAGTGACATTTCCCCATGTATATTCGTAGTTATTCTCCTTCAAAGTCTTTATGATGTCGCCTGATTATCATAATATTAAAACATGAGCATAAGATTCGTCTACACTGTACAACATTCAACTAAACAGATTGTTACAGAATTCAATTAAACAAAATTTCAGATATTTTACATGCAGCAACACCTAACAAAATCACTGCACAGAAAGGATTATTCAACATCATATCATAACAGCAATCTTAAAAATTCATCCTCATTAATCCGTTACATAAGTGAAGATAAATTTAACCTCAGTCAAAACAGCAATTACATAAACAAATACAGTACTAACTAAACTAGTAATCATAATAATAAAAAATAAAAGATCAACTCGCCAATCTAATACCATTTGGTCGGTCTCCTCCAAAAATTGAAAGTTTTGGTCGCCTAGGCGACCGAAAGAATTGAGTGATGTTTGTGTGTGATTGTTTATTTTAATTAATTTTTGTAGGGTATGTTTTTAGTTGTGACTGCGGTCACCTTAATACGAGCATTCGGTCTAGCTGAGTTAACGCTGAGGTCGCGGGGCTGTTTGGTCAAGTTTGTGGTCTTGCTACTACTAGTCTTATAGCAAAAAATTGTTGTCAACTCACCTTTTTCTCTTATAACTCACAACATACAACTTAACCCAAAAACACCCTCCCTCCATCACTCAACTTATAGGACACCCCCGGACCCCACACTTTTTTTTTTTTTAGAACGGCTTGTTAGTGTTAGTGGTTCTGTTTCAGTGCAGTGACATCCAAGCTGAGGCATACGACATCCAACTGGGCAGTATGCGCTCCTTGAACCCGCCTCTTCCTCCTATTTACCGCCTGGCGCCTTGAAGGGGTTTAAAAGTCCCGGGGACTCGTCAACTTGAGACCTCACCTAGCCAAACATCGCCTCCCCAAGCCCCTAGAAGAATCTTTGGTGTCCATCTGAGCCTAGCCCAAGTTGGG
>LBNU01018164.1:5620-19044 GCA_014162995.1 Artemisia annua | reverse complement strand
ATCAAAAATGATCTTTGGGTGAAAAGCTTTCAAAAAATTACAAGTTTAGTCCCTGAAGTTTCACATTTGGCAAGTTTGGTCCCTGAACTTTCAGAAATGGCAGAAATGGCCCCTGGATGAATATGGTGGAAGGAAAAGGCAACTTTGGTCCTTGAAAAGTCAAGTTGTCAAATTTGGTCCTTGGATTGCAAGTTTGGAGATTTTACATGTTTGGTCCCTGCAGTTTGTGAAATTAGCAAAAATGGTCCTTAGTTAATTAAATTGGAGAAAATATCAACAAAGGACCCCGGGAAATCAAGAGTTGTCAAGAATGGTCCTTGAGTGAAGTTTGCAATGTTGGCAGAAAAGACCCTTTATAAATTCAGAAAATACACTTTGGACCTTGGGCTTTGCTTATAATAAACCTGATGGACCCTTTTAATCTAACTCCAAATCTATAACCCATTAGCCCTTTAACACTCTCTGGCCCAACACCACAATCACCAGCCCATTCCCACGTTTTTTTATATAACCCAAGTCAAACACCAGTCAACATCTTCTTCCCTCCCTCACCCTCTTACCCACTGGATATAAACCTCCACACCCCGACATCATCACCACCATACTCCACCTCTCCTCAAAAGTATCCCATCACATTCTCCCACCCCACTAACCTTCACAAAACTCTACCTACCACCCATATCCATGCTGGCAATCCCAATTTGCATCACACGTTTTTCCCGCCAAAATCCAAACTAATGGCTAGGATGAGTTTTAGAACAATTGGACAGCTGGGATTTATTCGCAAGGATCAAGAGAAGCTTTTGCAAACCCTAATTTCTGAGAATGAGGCACAAGTGAAGCAATTGCTACCTACCACATTTGTAGTATAAGTAGGACCTCATTGTAAGCCTTCAAAGGCATCCTTTTCCTTGTATCTTTTCTGTTTTTGTTTTAGTTTAACATTGTATTTTCAATTTTCCAGTTCAATAAAAGTATCTTTCAAGTTTACTATAATTCGTATTTTCAAGTTAAGTTTCAAGTTCTTTTTATTTCATTTAAAGGAAAGCAATTTAGTCTCAGAATGTTCTCTAAATATTGTTAAAGTTAATTGGAATCAAAGAAAATCAAAAATCAGCAAAGGAAAAGAAAAAGAGAAAATATCAAGGAAAATTCTAAAAAAAAATAAAAAATTTTGAAGAAAAGAAGAAGAAGAAAAGAAGAAGTTGCAGAGCTGCTATGGAGTTTGGTTTAGAGCCTCATGGGAGGCATATAGGGTGTTCTTGATCCTGAGTTCTCAGATTCCTTACAATCCTTGGATGTCAAGTAGGTTTTATTATATAATTTAGTTAAAATCTTTGCTAGTTGATATTTGTTGCTGGTAACTACTACCTTCTGCTTAGTTGAGTTCATTTTAGTATTGTAAAAGTTGATTAGTTAACAGTGTTTGGTAGTTTAGGAGTTTACCTTGCAAATCTTCCAATTCAGTAGGATAAGGGGTGTTTGGGTTAAGCTATCTAACTGAGCTATAGTTGTTGTTAGTAGGTAAAAATAGCTCAGACATCTCTATTAGGCCCTAACTAGTCAATTTCAAACATTGCTTCAGTAGTTTTTTAAGAAAAAAGTCAAATTCATTTTTAAATTTTATAACAGCTTAACTGTTTAGAATTTAGGATTGTTGAATCATCAATTTAGTTTTAAACTATGTTAATCTAGCTTAGTTTAGTGGCATTCCAGCTTATTGTATCATATTAGTCATCTAGGATCATTTAAGTTTCAATTTAGTCAAAGTTTTGCAAGAAAGTTAAAAAGTCAAAGTTCTTGCTGTTAAAAAATGGGACAGAATTCTAAGGAACTTGTAGGATTCAATTTTGGCTGAAATCAGGTAAAAGTTGTTGTTTTGGAACCCTTGGTTGCTTGTGAATCTAGGGCAAAAAGAAATTTAGGATTTGAAAGCCATTTGAGCCTTGAAACTTGCCCCCCAAGTGACCCTTCTTGCCCACTATCTGCCCTGCACCCAGTAGTACCCCTGATGACCCTTTTTCATTTGACCATAAGTTGCTTATTAGTGGACACTTTGCTCTGATTTTTGTTGCTTTAGACTCCCCCCTAGGTAGGCTTTGTAGGATTGCTTCTATTTTTCCCCATAGAGCTTATTTATCTGCTTATTTTGAAGCTTTCTTTTGGCTTATTTGGTCACTGTTTCTGCTGCATACTCTTGTGTTCTTATTTTTCATGATCTGCTCTTGTTGTGTAATTGTTCCTGTTTGTTTTTGGTTCATGTTTAATGTTGTTGTTATTGTCTTGCTGTTTGTTGTTTTCAAGCTTTAAGCTTGTTTGAGTTTACTTAACTAAATGGTGTTGTGAGACATTTCAAAAGAAAAGAAAGCAAAAGTTTTGAACAAAGCAAAATCATAAATCCTTGAATCTGATCTTGAATATGGAATGAAATTTGTTTGAGTTTTTCTTGATCCAAATCTGTTTTCAAAAGCTTTTGAGTTTGTGTTTTGTGAAGCAGGAAAGAAAGAAAAGCAAAAAGAAAAATAAAAATAAATTTTGTGTAAAAATTTGGGGTCGAACCTGGGACCTCAAGCACACACAGTCACACAACACAACACCACAAACCAACTGCCCTAGGGACTTCTCATTGTTGTATGCTTCCTTTTTTATTTTTATAGTAGTAGTACTCTTTAAGCTTATTTTAGCTTGTGAGCTTATAGCAGCTTATTGAAGCTTTTTCTTTTAAACTTTTTATTTTTCTTAAATAGGTTTTAGCTTAAATTAATTTCCAGAAAAAGTTTCAGATTTATTTAATTAGTTTTAATATTTATTTTGATTTAATTTAGTTTTAAAAGTAATTAATTCATAATAATTAGGATTTTCATTAAAAAAATTAATTTTCTTTTTTCCAAAATTTTCTTTTGTCTTTTAGTGCGTAAGAAAATTGTTTGTAGACTCGTAGGACCTTTCGTGTTTAAATTTCACATTTTATCTTGCGCGTGACGTTTATTTTTATATAAACGTTACGTGTTTGTTTTTAATTGTGAATTTTAGGATTCCCGATACCTAACTTTGTTCCCGTAGTGTTTTAGGATTCCCCTAGTTTGCCAGTTTGCCTTTTGTTCCCTTTTAGGTTATGTATTTTCATCCTCGTTCGTTAATTTTCCGATTTCGTTATTTAACGTACAAAAATACCAAACAATCTTTCGCAACCAAACATACAAGTCTTTAATCTCGATCTGTTAAGTAGCTTTCCATTCACGACCTCGTTGGGTACGACTCGGGAAATCCACTCCGGTCTCACTAATATCACATTGCACGAGTTTTACGAGGTAATCTTTTTCCTAAAAGGTTTACTTGTATTTCTCTACGTCTAGTTTGTCCACTCAACGATAAATTTGACTCCACTTTGTTGATATTTTTTGAATTACTGTTTTTTACACACCAAAACACAACGAATCGTAAAAACCTTCCACACCAATGACAAGGCCTAATTGAGCCGTAAGCTTTATGTAAAACCAGTTCTCATTCTCTATCTCTACTTGATAACTTTGCTCAGTTCCTAGGTATTCCAAATAGAGGTACATTGTCTACTCGACAATGGTCTCTTCTCCCAATTCTTGAAGGATAGATGATAGGATTCACACCTTATGACACACCATTAACAAGCAAGGAAATCATCCGTGACCACACTTTTCGCCGCTAGAGTTTCAGGAACTATAAGGTACACGGTGCCAAGGCAATGAAAGGTTGGTCGTGACCCATTTACATGGAGGGCTAAATTAGCCCTTAAACCCCCAATTTGCTAAATGGGAGGAAATCCTTAGGCTAACGTGATTAGTCCATAGGTAACCGAGACCACATAAATGCGTGTCTTTGCACATGCTCTATAGTAATCTCCACTAGGCAACCATTCAACCCTGGCTTACACATTGCCAAGAGAATGACAAAATAAACCGTTCAATGGGAGGCGCTCTACCATAATGGAAATGCTCCTCACCCGCCTCTTTAGGGCCTTTGCTCAATTCCTCCCAAATGACAAAGGATTTCTGTCCCCGACTACACCTAGTTGCAACACATCTTTGTGCCTTTAAGTGACTTTAGGGTAGCACACGCTCATCTTCCAAAGGGAAAAGAACCTCCATCCTCCAACCTCTTCATCATCATCGTTATAGTCGAAAGACGACGACTTCCCAACTTCTAGGCAACCTCCTTGAATACCGTCAACATTGCCTTCTATTCCAAATGAATCAGCGGAATTCCAAGACAAACCAAGGGGATGTTCAAGTGCTTGGGGAATTTTCTCAACAAAATCAACAAGAAGCTTGTTGAAAAACCAAATCATGTATACAAACTTAAAAAGGCATTATATGGACTTAAGCAAGCTCCAAAAGCGTGGTATGATCGACTTAAGACCTTCCTAGTTAATCACAAATACACCATGGGCCTCATAGATAACACACTATTCACTAAAAGGAAAGACTCACACATTATCATTGTTCAAATATACGTAGATGATATCATATTCGGATCAACTTGTCAAGAATTATGTGATGAATTCTCAAGAATCATGCATGATGAGTTTGAAATGAGTATGATTGGTGAACTTAATTTCTTCCTAGGACTCCAAATCAAACAATTAGAGGATGGGATATTCTTTAATCAATCTAAGTATATTAAAGACATGCTTAAGAAATTTGGGCTCGAAGATTCAAAACCAATTAAAACCCCCATGTCCTCAGACACTAAACTCATTAAGGACGAAGAAAATGAATCCGTAGATAACACTAAATATAGAGGCATGATTGGGAGTCTACTTTACTTAACGGCTAGTAGACCCGACATTATGTTTAGTGTTTGCTTATGTGCTCGTTTTCAAGAAGATCCAAAAATCTCACATCTCGAAGCAGTTAAAAGAATCTTTAGATACATTAAGGGTACTATTCATCTAGGATTATGGTATCCCAAAGGAACGGGGATGGAAACCATAGTATATGCCGACTCGGACCATGCCGGAGACTATGTAGATAGAAAAAGCACAAGTGGTACTTGTACTTTCGTTGGACATTGTCTAACTTCATGGTTCTCCAAGAAGCAAACGGCCCTAGCCATCTCAACAACCGAAGCCGAATATGTGTCGGCGGGAAAAGCATGTCAACAAGCTCTTTGGATGAAACAAGCTCTTGTGGACTACGGCATTCAACTTAATGACATATCAATCCTATGCGACAACAAAGGTGCCATCGATCTCAGCAAGAATCCGGTACAACATGCTCGCACCAAACATATTGAAATACGTCACCACTTTCTTCGCGATAATATTCAAAAAGGAAACATCTCTATAGAAAAAGTATCATCCGAAGATAATATTGCCGACATCCTCACTAAGCCACTTAAGAGAGAACCATTCAACCTTCTTAGACTAGGACTAGGATTAATGGAACCCACATTGTAGATTTAAAACAAAAGACAAACAAATTTTGCTTCTGTTTCCACGGAACCAAAACCATACACGGACGGAACCAAAAATTTGGTTCCGTGTGATCCGTGGGATTCTGTCAGGCAAAAATACTTTAGAATTTTAAAAACAAACACACCCTATATCATCCACACAACCCACAACAGTAACTACTACATCTCAACACATACCTACTCAACAATTAGGGTTCTTCTTCACCAAAACAAGTGACCAATTCATCATTGTAAGTCTTCTAACTTAATTTCTTGTCTAAATCTGCGTCTAGGATCTCTATTTATGCACAAAACACAAAACTTGGGGTGTGGCATTATGTTTAAGAAATTCATATAGAACTCTCACTAACAAAAACATACAAATCATGACTTTCATAGTTAGGAATTGCATCTTCCAATCAAAACAAATGTTTTTGCCAAAAACACCCCATGTTGATATCTTCAAATAAGCTTCTCACAAATAGGACAAAGAAATTTTCGTCTCACATTGTAAATACAAAATCTAAAACGTTATGTTTAAAATATCACTTGCATTACGTCTCTTGAATGCTAAAGGGAACACATAACCAATATGTGTTTTCGGGTACATTCAAACGAAGCTACATTGAATAAGGAGTGTTTGGGTTATCTCTTATTTTCACAAAAACATGCATTACAAAAACGTTTTGAGCATACAAATGAGTCAAGATAACCGCACCTCCACATTGTTTGCATATAGGCACACACTAGAACACTTTTGGTATACATTTAAACTAAAATGGGTAAACTTGTGTGTATAGGTTCAAACATGCCTCCCGCAACCTTTTATGATCACAAAGACACTCTCAACTACATTCCCAAACACCACAAAACCAAGGGCCTAACCGAAGCTCAAATCAAAATCTTTAAAGCCTTAGAAAAACGCTACATCCATGAGGGTAGAACCATTGACGAATCCTATCTAGAAAACACCACCATTCGTCAAGACCTTGCCGCTATCAACTTTGATTGTCTCCTAGACATAGATGAGCCAATTTGTCCTAGGTTTATACTAGAATTCTATGCTTCGGTAAACCTTCACACCAATGACGAAGGCCTCATGAGCCTAAGCTTTATGGTAAACCATTCTCACTTCTCTATCTCACTTGATAACTTTGCTCAAGTCCTAGGTATTCCAAATAGAGGTACATGTGTCTACTCGGACAAATGGTCTCTCTCAATTCTTGAAAGGATAGATGATAGGATTCACCCTTATGACACACCATTAACAAGCAAGGAAATCATCCGTGACCACCTTTTTCGCCCTAGAGTTTCAGGAACTAGGTACACCCGTCAAGGCAATGAGGTTGATCGTGACCCGTTTAGCATGGAGCTAAATGAGCTTAAACCCCAATTTGCTAAATGGGAGGAAATCCTTAGGGCTAACGTGATTAGTTCCATAGGTAACCGAGACCACATCAATGCGTGTCTTTGCTACATGCTCTATAGTATCTCCACTAGGCAACCATTCAACTTGGCTTACTACATTGCCAAGAGAATGACAAACATACCCGTGCATGGGAGGCCCGCTCTACCATATGGAATGCTCCTCACCCGCCTCTTTAGGGCCTTTGCTCCAATTCCTCCCAATGACAAAGGATTTTGTCCCGACTACACCCTAGTTCCACACATCTTTGTGCCTTTAAGTGACTTTAGGGTAGCCACGACTTCATCTTCCAAAGGGAAAAGACCTCATCCTCCAACCTCTTCATCATCATCTATGAGCGAAGACGACGGACTTCCCAACTCTAGGCTAAATCCTCTTGAATACCGTCAACAATTGCCTTCTATTCCAAATGAATCAGCGGAATTCAAACAAACCAAGGGGATGTTCAAGTGCTTGGGGAGATTTCTCAACAAAATCAACAAGAAGCTTGACAAGTAGTGAGGGGTAAAGGAGTGTTTGGCACAAGGTGCCATTAAACAATTTGGATGTTAAAACTTGTTTCTTTTGATCTTATGTGTTTCTAGGATTATTTCATTTGGATGTATGTCTTAAACTAACTAACTTATGCAGGTAGATAACATTCATATGTTATCAATTTTCTCATTTTCACTTGTTAAAAGTGAAAATTTTAGGCTATGATTGATCTTTAAGGTATGTATGTTTTTCTTCTTGTTTTTGTGGTTTTTAGATGTACTATAGATACCTCATCATATTCCCATAACAATTAACCTTGTAGAACATTGCTAAGATACCCAAAAATTTTTCATTTTTGCAAAATTTTTTGCAATACAGTAGGGTACGGAACCGACGGAACCAAATTCATGGTTCCGTGCCTTGTTGCACTTGGTTCCGTGGATTCTCCAGCCACGGATAGGACGGAACCATAACTTTGGTTCCGTACGTTATGTCGATTGGTTCCGTGGTTCTTCCAGGAAAATTTCAATTTTTTAAATTTCATTCTAAACATCAATCTTAGATTATAAGTTTATAATTCATAAACATAGTATACTTCTAGACATACAAAACTCTTCCACACACAAAAACTAAATCCTAGCACTTAGGAAAATCATTCCCGCCAAATTTTCAAAAATTCAAATTTTCTTCCAAGGAACCTTTCTCTATAAAGGAAGGAACCAAATTTTTGGTTCCTTGCAATCCGTGGATCACTCCACTCAGTTCTTAAGTAATCATAACATGCCATTTATGGCATATCTTCTTCCTTTCACTCAAACTATACCCATTGGGTTGACTTCTTTGACATGACCTTCCTCTTACACACTCAAACATAATCACAAACCATTATTGTTCTATGGCTATACATCAAATCCAAACACATTTATCCACACTTGATGATCACTATAAATTAGGACTAGTTGGGATCTCATTTCTCACACCTTCACTAATCCATTCTATATTTCTCATCCAACTTAGAATTCTATCACAATGACAAAGTCAAACACACCTTCATCACCTCCCAAGAACTTTAGGAAAACCGCAAGAATAAGTGTGAAGCCTTGTTGCTTTGTGATTGGCTCAGAAACAGTCAACAAAAGTCAACCAAAGAATTGGTCAACTAAAGTCAAACTATAAAAGAGTCAATGCAATAGCCAAAGGAGTATAGGAATTCCTCGGGTCGTTTAAAATCCCGACGAGGAGTGAATTGTATCGAAAACGGATGAGATCAAGTGATTATGAAACGATGATGGGAAAGGGTTTTGATTGATCTTACACTAAGGAATAAAAGGAATAGCTTAAATAAGCTAAAAGAACTAGAACGTGAAAGGAAGTTAGCTAGAAACGTTTAAAATCTAAAAACGCGAAAGTTAATTTAAAATCTACGTTAATGCACAAAATAAAACGCGAGTTTAAAGAAATAAAAAGCCTACGGATATGAAAATTACTTTTTTACAAACCTAATGATAAAAGAAAATTATTGGAAAAAGAAAAATATTTATTAGATTATTTAAATAATTATTATTAATTAAAAACTATTTAAACTATATTAAATCAAAATAAATACTAAACTGATTTAAATAAATCTGAAATTTTTTCTATAAATTCTTTACAATGAAAGAAGCCTAGGAAAAATTGGAAAAGTCCTAAATGCTTATTAATAAGCAGAAATTAAATTGATAAGCTAAAATAAGCTTAAACACTCATACTACTATAAATAAATAAAATGCAAGGGATAACAATGAGAAGTCCCTAGGGCAACTGGTTTGGCCGTGTGTGTTGTGTATGCTCAGTGGTGAGCCAAGGGACACAGGTTCGAATCCTGCCCTTGGCTTTTTGCAAAATTAAAATTTTTTTTCTCTTTTTCTTTCTTTGTTCACTGATTATACACAAGTCAAACAAGCACTAACACACAAACACAAACTCAAACTTTTGGAAACAGAATCGCACAACAGAATTTGATTTCAAACAGATTAAAGAGTCAAATTAGTTTTTGTGTTCCAAAATTTGTTTTCTTTTTCTCTTTGAAACTGCTAACTAATTTCACTACTCAAATGAGCTTAAACAAGTTTAATGCTTGTATAAGCAATACAACAACAACAACAACAACAAGCAGCAAACACAACAACAACAGAGACAACCACAAAAATTTAATAACAACAAGAACAGCAAACAAGACTGTCAAGAACAACACAAGCAGCAAACACAAAAGCAAAAAAACTCAAATAAGCAGTTAAGCTTCCAAGAGCTTAATCAAACAGATAAACAACAATAATGATGACTAATAACAACAATGGAATCAAGAACAACAACAATTAACCAGAAGAAAGACAAATCACACACACTCAGTACATACTGAGTTAACAACAACAACAGTCCAAGAATAAGCCAAAAGAAGGCTTATAATTAAGCACCTGGCAAGCAATAATTGTGAAACAAAAAGCACAAATGCAAAGACAACCTGGGTGAGATTCCAAAACAACAAAAATTTCAACAAATGGCCAAGAATTCACCAACTTATGATCAAAAGAAAACTGCTCCACCCCTGTGTGCAGGGGAGGTTTTCAAAAAAATGGCTTAAGTCAAAAGCCAAATTAAGCAGTTTAACAAGCTTAATAAAAATCAACAAAATTATTTTAGCAAGTTAACCAACCAAATATTGATAACCCAAAAGCTCTAAGTCAGAAACCAAATATTAAACCCTTGATGAAAATCCAAAGTTTATTCAAAAAATTTTCTTTGAAACTTTTGACTTTTTGATTTTTTTTTTTTAACTAAGTTGACTAAAATGAAATTTGATTGGATCCTAGTTACTGAAAACAAGATTANAAAAAAACTCAAATAAGCAGTTAAGCTTCCAAGAGCTTAATCAAACAGATAAACAACAATAATGATGACTAATAACAACAATGGAATCAAGAACAACAACAATTAACCAGAAGAAAGACAAATCACACACACTCAGTACATACTGAGTTAACAACAACAACAGTCCAAGAATAAGCCAAAAGAAGGCTTATAATTAAGCACCTGGCAAGCAATAATTGTGAAACAAAAAGCACAAATGCAAAGACAACCTGGGTGAGATTCCAAAACAACAAAAATTTCAACAAATGGCCAAGAATTCACCAACTTATGATCAAAAGAAAACTGCTCCACCCCTGTGTGCAGGGGAGGTTTTCAAAAAAATGGCTTAAGTCAAAAGCCAAATTAAGCAGTTTAACAAGCTTAATAAAAATCAACAAAATTATTTTAGCAAGTTAACCAACCAAATATTGATAACCCAAAAGCTCTAAGTCAGAAACCAAATATTAAACCCTTGATGAAAATCCAAAGTTTATTCAAAAAATTTTCTTTGAAACTTTTGACTTTTTGATTTTTTTTTTTTAACTAAGTTGACTAAAATGAAATTTGATTGGATCCTAGTTACTGAAAACAAGATTATAATCAATAATGAGACTACAATAAGCTAAATTAACAACTTGTACACTGATTTAGAAGATTATGGCACCTATACTATTGACAGTGGACAAATAAAATGAGATCCAAGGGTCTTTGACTTTTTAACAAATAAGGTCAAGCTTTTATGATTACAATTAGTTACTGGGACCTAAATGAGCATGTATCAACAATGAACAACAAAGAACATACACAGAAACTCAGTCAACTAGAGAGATCCAAACACCCCTTTAAAAACAGTCTAGGACTATTTTTCAAAGCAAGTCAATGTTTTGAGCTTCAAAAGTGACCCCTAGTTTTCTAATAAGCTGTATCTAAGTTAAAGAAACCAAAATAGCTCAAGAATAAGCAGTGTTCAATAAGCAATCTCTGATTCGTTGTGTTTTAGTGTGCAAAACAACAAGTATTCAAAAATATCAACAAAGTGGAGTCAAAGTTATCGTGAGTGACAACAAGACGTAGAGAAATACAAGTAAACCTTTTAGGAAAAAGATTACCTCGTAAACTCGTGCAATGTGATATTTGTGAGACCGGAAAGTGATTTCCCGAGTCGTACCCCAACGAGGTGTGAATGGAAAGCTTCGTGAAAGATCGAGATTAAAGACTTGTATGTTTGGTTGCGAAAGATTGTTTGGTTTTATGGTACGTAAAATTAACGAAATTGGAAAATTAACGAACGAGGATGAAAATAAAATAACCTAAAGGGAACAAAAGGCAATTGGCAAACTAAGGAAATCCTAAAATACTACTTAAAGGACTACGGGAAACATGATTAGGTATCGGGAATCTTAAAATTACAAGCTAAAATTAAAAACGAGAAAAGTTATTTGAAAATAAACGCGAGTGTACAAATTAAAACGTGAAATAAAAGCAACGATAATCCTACGGGCCTAAAAATGATTTTCTAACACACTAAAAGACAAAAGAAAATTTTGAAAAAAAGAAAATTAATTATTTAATAAAAATTCTATTTAATATGAATTAAAAACAATTTATCACTAATTAAATTCTAATAAATACTAAACTATTCTAAAAAAAATATGAAATTTTTCTGGTAATTAAATTAGGCTAAAACAAAACTGATAAAAATAAAAAGTTTGAAAAAAAAGCAGTTACAATAAGCTAAAATAAGCAGAAACTAGTTATAAGCAAAACAAGGTTAAAACCTATATAAATGAATTAAATGGGAGACATATAATGCAAAAGTCCCAAGGGCACGTTTGGTTGTGTGGTGTGGTGTTGTGTTTCTAAGCAGGGTGACCAGGGTTCGAATCCCCTTTGCACCTTTTTGCAAACATTGTTATTTTCAACTTTTCTTTTTGCAAAATGTTTTAACAGCAAATTAGGACAACTTTTGTGGAAGTGCTTTTGCTGAGAAGCTTGAATCAAGCTTAAACAAACTCCAAAATCTCCACAGTAAAGATTTTTATAATATTTTTTTTTCTTCTTTTGATTTGGTTCAAAACATTTGCACAACCACCCAATTAAGCTAAAGAGCCAAATAAGCTTATGAAAGCAGATTAACAACAACAATAACAGACAACAACAGGAATCAAACAAGAACAATGACAAGGAAAACACATAAATGAACAAGTTCAACACGTGAATCTGAACCAAGAAAAAGAGTGGCAGCAACAGCAGTTGCCAAAAAGGTAACTTTGGGGGCAAAAATAAGCTGATGAATAAGCTCTATGGGGAAAAATAAATGAACAGGCCTAAAGACTACCTAAGAAAGATTCTAAAACAACAGAGATCAAGGCCATTGACCCAAAATTAACCAAGATAGACCCAATTGAAAACTGACCCAATCCCAAGTCTGATGGGTCAGGGGAAGAACAAGGTCAAAGGGGTGACTTTGGAGGCAATTTCCAGTGACCAAATGAGTTCTAAAATGAAAATTTCTTTTTGGTACTGAAAGACAACCCAGCAAAGATTACAAAGCAGCAATTGAAATTGAATTCCAAACAAAAATGAGCCCTACATGTGATCTAGAAAATCGTCCCATTTTTCACAGTATGCATCTTTGACTTTTAAAGTTTTTGCAAAATGTTGACTAAACTGAGATTGAAGTGGATGTTGGGTCTATTAGATTTGATGATACAAAACAAGAAAGAATGAAACATGAAGGGCTTAAAGTGACAAGATGGGAAACTACAAAAAGATGGAGAATTTGGAAGATTCTAGAAGATTTACTTAAAAGATTTAGTTTCCTAATTGTATTATGATTCCTCTTGTAAACCCTAGATGTCTCTATTATATAAAGAGACATAGGGTCATTAGTTTTAAAGTACGTACAAGATGTAGTCGATAAAGGTGTGTGTGTGTGTAACCTAGGTGTAGAAGATAAACGTCTAGGGTTTATTAATGTTTAGTTAGAGTTAGTTGGTTAGTCAGCCTCAAGGTCGTTCTACCTTGATCAAGTAGAATTGGGGTTGTAGATGTTTGTATGTTAGAGATGATAATGAAAAACCTTGTTGATAACATTGATGTTCTTATTTATTATTCCGCTGCATGTTATTCAATGTTATTGTTCCTAGATAATTAAAGGTTTAACAGCCTGGAGCCCGTAACGATCAAGGAGTGCTGGGTTCCTACA
>LBNU01018163.1:4509-22885 GCA_014162995.1 Artemisia annua | reverse complement strand
TTCTATCCTAACGAATACTATTCCCTGTGAGAGAACGATCAATCCCCCGTACTTACCACTATCCTATACTACATCGGTCAGGTACACTGCCTGGTGGGGTTATAAGCCTCTTGAGATCCCTCGAGAGGTAAAACCTGTTGTAAGGTCACAAAACCACGCATCAGCAATAAGCGGGGTAATACTTGTAGAAAGAGACGGACGGCAGATTCCGGTACACTATGTGAGCCGAACGCTACATGAGGCCGAAAAGAGATACGCTCCGGTAGAAAAATTGGCTTTAGCACTCTTACACCTATCCAGAAGGCTGAGACGATACTTCAAAGCCCATCCCATAAAGGTCATAACAGACCAACCCATCAAACAAATACTGAGCAAGGCAGAAGCTTCCGGGCAGTTGGCCAAATATACCGTGGAGTTGGGAGCCTACAATATCACATATCTGCCTCAAAACGCAATTAAAGGACAAGTATTAGCTGATTTCATCAATGAAATACCCATCAGATCATCCGATCGAGGTTTAAAAGAGGGGGCATGGAGATATACGATATCTCTCAAACTGAGGAATGAATACTGTATACAGACGGAGCGTCCAGCAAAAAGGGTGCCGGAGCAGGATTGGTACTAATCAGTCCGAACAAAGAAGAATACACTTACGCCCTCTGGCTGAATTTCGACGCAACAAACAACGGAGCAGAATACGGAGCGCTACTGGCTGGGCTAAGGATTGCAAGAGATATGCAAATAAGGGCTTTGGACGTACGAGTGGACTTAAACCTAGTGGCAAGTCATGTCAACAGAGACTTCACGGCGCATACGGAGAGTATGACAAAATACCTTGCCAAAGCAAAAGAATACATTGCTTACTTCGACCATTTCAAGATCAAAAATATCCCGAGAGCCCAAAACCAAAACGCAGACATATTGAGCAAGCTAGCATCCGTAGCATTTGACCATCTGACTAAGGAGATCTTAGTGGAAGTATTGGAAAAGCCATCCACCGAAGAAGAAACAATTAACGCAATCGTAGAAGAGGAGGAGGAAAACTGGATGTCGCCCATCATCCGGTGTCTCAAAGAAGGAATCTGGTCGGAAGATCAGAACGAGGCCCGAACCCTTCGGATGAAGATAAGCCACTATACAATGATCGATGACGTGCTATTCAAAAAATCATACCTGGGTCCGATGCTAAGGTGTGTGGGACCACTCCAAGCTAATTATGTGATCCGTGAGGTACACGAAGGAGCGTACGGGATGCATTCTGGACCATGATCCATGGTAGCTAAGCTCATGAGGCAAGGTTACTATTGGCCAACCATGCACCGAGACGCTAGAGAAGTAATCCAGAAATGTGATTCATGCCAGATACATGCTCCGGTTCTCAAATTACCAAAAACGGTGTTGACCTCCGTCATGGCTCCATGGCCTTTCTACCAATGGGCAATGGACGTGTTAGGACCTCTACCCGAAGCTCCAGGAAAGGTTAAATATGTCATCGTCGCAATAGACTATTTCACGAAGGGGATGGAGGCAAAGCCGTTAGCCAAGACGACTAGCAAAGAGGTGAAGAAGTTTGTATGGGATAACATTGCCTGTAGGTTCGGATTGCCGAAGATAATTGTCACTGACAATGGAAGTAACTTCATTGGCGATCCATTCAAAAGCTGGTGTGAAAGACAAAACATCACACAGATCAACACAGCCGTGGCACATCCACAAGCCAACGGACTAGTAGAAAGGGCCAACAAAAGTTTGATGAAAGGGTTTAAGTCACGGCTGGGACGAGAAAGGGCCGGATGGGTTGACGAGTTACCAAACGTACTGTGGGCATTCCGAACTACACTGAAAACCAGCAATGGAGAAACACCCTTTAGTCTGACCTACGGAAGTGAAGCAGTCATTCCGGCTGAAATAGGTATGCCCACCTTCCGAACCATGATGACAAGTGCTGAAAACAACGACGGTGAAATCAACCTAAACTTGAACCTGCTGGAGGAACGACGGGAAATGGCGGCGATAAGGGAGGCCAAATACAAAAAGAAAGTGGAACAATATTATAACCGAAGGGTTTGTTAGGTCATATACACTCGTGTATATGTGATTTGATACAACAAAACTACATATGCTTCAATGAAGATAATTGAAGGACTAAATATGCATAATGAAGATTCTACAAGCTGGTGGAGTACATGCAAAATACTTATCTTTATTAGAAGATTACAGAAGATATTGTTTTACTTGTAGGATAAGTTTGTAACCCTAGCATCTCTATTATATAAAGAGATGATAGGCACGTATGTTTGGTGTAGAAAAAAAACGACACACAAAAACATACACGTTTCATATATTAGTTAGTTAGTTAATTCATAGCTTCAAGGTTGTAAAACCCTATCACTATTAAGAGTGATCGTATTAATAATATTGAGGCTTGGTTTGATATTATTATTGTGTTCTGCTATTCTTATTGTTTGTGTTCTTCTTAGCCTTACTGAGTAGATTCCGCATACTCATTAAAGTTACAGGTAGAATTCCACTTAGTAGCTTAGGATTTATCCGAAGTTGCTAAACCCTTTACAAGTTAAAGGTTAAAGATCCATACTACAACAACCGTCTACGAATTGGGATCTACACGTGGTATCAGTCGCCAGGGGGAAATTCTACATAAGAAGAACGATTATTGATCCAGTGAAGTTTGCAGTGATGGCCACTTTTTACACATCATCCAGTGATCCAACCAAGAAGGTAAAATTCTGTGTTAACTGTCATACTTCTTATCAAACCTTGCTTAAAGATCTTGAACTTGAAAAAGAGAATCATAGAACAACTAGGTCTGAGAAACTAGGGTATATATTTACTCTAGAAGAAGTAGAAGCTAAAGTTCTTGTTTATAAAGAGAATGAAGAAGCTTGGACAGATAAGTACAACCAACTAGAGTATCAATTAAAATTGAGTGATTGGAAGTTAGGTTGTAAGATATCAGAGGTTGAAAAGCTCACCAAGGAAAGGGATGATCTTTTACACAAACTTGCTAGTTTGAATGAATCTAGTCAATCTTGTGAATCTGTTAAAAGTGAAAGTTTAGGTGAGAAGAATGATACACTAGAATCACCTACACAAACTGATAAGATTGATAGTAATAAGGTCATCATTGAAGATTGGGTTGAACGTGATGATAAAGTAGTTCCTGAAGGTTTTTCAAAGGTTAAAAAGAAAAAGAACTTGAAGTCTGTGAAGTTTGCTGAACCTTTAGAAACCAAACCTGTTAAAAGTCACAAAAAGTCTGATAAAAACCCTAGGAAAAACAACTATAGTCCTAGAGGTAATCAAAGAAACTGGAATGGGATGATAACTCAAAAACTAGGGAAGAATTTTGAGTTTCAGAATAAAGCTTGCTATGTTTGTGGAAGTTTTGATCATCTGCAGTATACATGTAAACACAAGAAACCAGTTAGTGATCAAAAGCAGGTATGGAACAACTCAAGGAGGATTAACCATAGGAATTTTTCACGAGATTCTAAATATCCTCAACAAAGAAGGTCTTTTAACCCATCAGCAGTACTTACTAAACAAGGATTAAAACAACTTGCTAAGCCTAAAGTGACAAGATCAGTACTTTCTCAAAGTACTGATAGGTTATCTCAAAGTACTGCTCGGCCAAAAGAAAGAACTACTAGGCTGAAATCCGAGGTTAATGTTATTAAGGCTTCAGCTAGATGGGTTTGGAAACCTAAACAAGAAGAATTAGATGTTTCTGAAAAGAAGAATCCATCAAAGACCTTAACACGATATGATTATGTTGATGCTTATGGAAGATTCAAGTCTATTCTGGCTTGGGACTTCAAAAAGCATTAATTCTTAATGTGTTGTGTGCATAGCAATTCATAGAAAGTGGGTGATTGAGAATTGCTATGGTGTATGGTGTCGTGTTTATGAAGAAAAGAAAAGCAGCAATGTTGCTCGTGATATCTGGGATTTTTTTTGAGGTTCGTATTTTTTATGCTGCTGTTGTAATTGTGATTGATCTATTGCATGATGCCTCGTACAATTAAAGCTATTTGTAAATTCTTGAATCTGGTTTGTCGTCTTTTGGAGAAGTGAGTCAATGGTCAAGATTCATGAATAATTAGGATTCGGTGTGGTGAGGTATAGAGTAAATACGATGGTCTTAAATGATGATTGGTCGAATTCATAATGGGCCGGTGCATATTTAATTCATTCAAGATTTGATGACGGGGTTTGGTTATTTTCATAAAGTGAATTTGTTTAAAACCTCGTACTGCATTTATGTTATGGACTTAATTGGTGTTTTATTCGGTTGTGGGACAATTCTTATTCAAGATTTGGTTTATATTATAATGATCGTTGGTTTAATACAAGTTGAAGATTGTCGCCTAGTGGTATTGCACATGGATGATGGTTACCTCGTAATATTTAATTAATGGGTCGGTGTAATATTTGAGATTTGAGGTGAAGTTGTCGTGATCTGCTTTCAATAATCTCGTACAAATTAAAAGATGTTGTTGTGTTCTGCATATTGATATTCCACCTACTGATCGAATTTTATTATTCATAAATTGGTAAAGATGCTGCTGTGATTTCTTTATTTTGTGGGGCTGAAGGTTTGTTGCATACAATTGATGATAAAGGGTCTGGTTTCAATCACGTGGGTAGCTAAGGAGTATTATTTAGATTGAATAAAGGGTACGATTGGTTGACAGTACTGTTCATAATTATTTAAAGTACTGCTGCTCGAGAACATATTGCTTCAAAGTACTGCTTGTATACTCCAAGTAAAGGTTATTTGGATTATGAAGATCAAAGGAGACAAGCAACAGCAGTCGATTATTGGTTTGATCACAGATTGGAGCATGATATGGGCTGTTTTTGTTTAAAGTACTGCCCTCGACACAAAGTACTGCTGCTATTTATCTCAAAGTACTGCCCGTATTTCTCAAGGTATTGCTCGAGTATTATTTCAAAGTACTGTTTGAAGTTGATTCAAAGTACTGTTCTACTTCAAGGTACTGCTATACTCATTCTAAAAATGTTCCTACTCGAGCAGCTCAAGCTCGACCTCAACTCAATGAAATGCAAGCCAATTTAGTATTTTCCAAGTCGGTACCTCAAAGGTTTATCCTCTCGTTCACACCCCTAATTCCACTTCCTCTAACACGTAACCATAACCGCAAACCCTAAAACCTAAAAAACAGATCAAAACCCCAAATCCAAAATACGAAACCCAGTCTCGCTAATCCTAACAACATCTAATTCAAACAATTCAACTACAAAATAAAACTAAACACAAAATTCAACAATAACACAAATCAAATCAATCAATCAATCAATCAACCCAAATATACCTTATATGAAGAGCCTTTATTCGGCAACAAATTAGAATCATCATCAAAGATGATACATGAGATGGATCACCTACAAATATTAGCAGCCTGATATTATAAACTATTAAAAAAAAATTAATAACCCAAATATCAAGAGCAAACCTAATAAAAAGTTTATTATTACCTGATCCGACAAATACACAATCGTCGATCATTTGTGCCTTTTGTTCCCCTCCTTTTTCGATTAATGATTCATCATCCTCAGTGATCTTTTTCCTTCTTTTTCGATATCGTGTTTGTGGTCTGTGTTTTTGTGTTTTGTGATAGTGACTTGTGTTTTGTGACTGTGGATAGAGAGAGTGGAAGAAAGATCGAGAATTGTAAATGTGTGAGGGAGTGGAAAAAGAAGTTTGGGAGGTAGCAAATCACTATTGCTTTTCCTGGTCATCCTCACACAAAGCAACTGTAGTTGTAGCAAAAAAGTGTGGGGAGAGCATTTTTGGGATAGCAAGCCATGTGTATAATGAAGTGTAGAAGTAGCAATTTTTATAGAAAGTACTGTAGCAAAGTTCCTGGTAAATGTTATATGGTATAATACTTTGTTAATTAGTTTATCTTATGGAAATCATGTCTTTGACTGGTTAGTTACATTTGCGGATAGAGCTCTACTACTTTGAAATTATAGTCACATGGCCAGATCAAGTTAGAACTTGTTTACTATGGAGTATATTAAAAAAGCAAGAATCATATTATATGTATTATTGCTATCAGTTGATTATACTTATACTAATAGATTACTAAAATGGTCTTGATTTTGTTTCAAAATGCATTCTTGTATATTTTGTTTCTAAAGTAATACACTTTGTAGATGGCGATAACATCTTTGTCCCAACGGAGAACCAAAAGTCGAAAAGCGACAATGATGGCCACCTTAGGAGCAGCCCATACAATGTTTATTGTGATACGTTGGTTTATGCTATGTGGTGTTGCTATGAATCATATTATCGAGTCTAGAACATTGCGAAAAAAATATTTTACAAGTTATTACAATAGATGTCAAGATATGAGAAGGATGGTGTATGAAAGTGACACTACGAGTGTGGTAAATGTAAGAATGAATAGATACGCGTTTACGACATTATGTAAGATTCTTGAAACTAGAGGAGGGTTAAGCTGTAGTAAACACATGAATGTCGATGAACAAGTTGCTATGTTCTTGCACACACTTGCACATAATGAGAAAAATCGTATAATAGTTAATAGGTTCCAAAGGTCCGGTGAAACAATTAGTCGGTATTTCAAGTTAGTCTTAAATGCGGTATGTCGACTACATAAAGATTTTTACAAAACACCTGTGCCAGTGCCGGATAATGAATTAGATGAGAGGTGGAGATGGTTTAAGGTTAGTGAACTATACCTTTGTTTCATAAAAATATGGATTTCATTAACAAGCTAACATTATATTTTTATATGTGAAGGGTTGTTTAGGAGCATTAGATGGAACTTATATTAAAGTTAGGGTCCCTGCTAGTGATCGAAAACCATATCGCACCCGAAAGGGTGAGATATGTACCAATGTTCTTGGTGTTTGTACAAGAGACCTTGAGTTCATATATGTGTTGGCGGGATGGGAGGGTTCGGCAGCCGATAGTCGAGTGCTTCGAGATGCTATTAGTAGGCCAAATGGTCTTAAAGTAACACATGGTACAGTATGTTATATAGCAAACATTTTTATATGATAATTACATATAGTTATTCATAACAGTTAGCTAAAAGTTAAATATTTGTAATCAATAGGCACATACTACCTTTGTGATGCTGGATATATGAACGGTGAAGGGTTTTTAAGTCCTTACCGTGGTCAACGTTACCATCTTAATGATTGGAATCGTCCACCTACAACCCCAAAAGAGTTATATAATATGCGGCACTCATCGGCAAGGAATTGTATTGAGAGATGTTTTGGCTTGATTAAGGCTAGATGGGCCATTTTACGCGATGTTTCATACCATCCACTAGATTCGATGTCACAGATTATAATTGCTTGTTGTTTAATGCATAATTTTATTCGTGCAACAATGAGCGAGGACCCAATTGATAATGATGTAGCAAACAATCATACACAACCTGCAAATGATCATGATAATGTTATTAACACCGTGGAGGCATCACAAGGATGGAGTGATCGTAGAGATAATCTTGCCAATGAAATGTTTAATGAGTGGAATGCAAGACGTGCACACCTAGCTTGATATCCTGTGTTTTCTTTTGTTGAACTTGCAATATGTATTCATGGTTCATTACTAATAATGATATTTGTTGAACTTGCAATATGTGGTAATATGTTTATAAGCGCATCTGATTATATTAGGCTTTATTCAATATATTTTTGGCTTAATGTTAACTTAGGCATGGCGGAATCAAGTGCTCCTAAAGGTCCTGGTAAATACAAAATAGGATGGATATCAAATGAAGATGAAAAGTTGATTGATGCATTGATGGAATTGCATGTATCCGGTAAGTATTAAGGTGCTGATAATGGTTTCAAACATGGATATTTTAAGGCGGTGCAACAATTGTTGGAGGTAAGTCTTCCAAACTCGGGATTGAAAGTGGAGCCTCACATCAAGTCAAGGCTCAAGACATTAAAGTCAAACTTTAGCATTGTGCATGACATGTTACTCGGCACTGATACGAGTGGTTTCAGCTTCAAGTGGGATTCTGATACTTGTTGTGTTGATGCAGAAGACAAAGTGTGGACTGAGTACTGCAAGGTATTACTTTTTGTGTCTCATTATTATTATGATGTAATTAAAATAACTTATGTAAGCTGTTTTAAATTTCAGGCTCATAAAAGTGCCGCTAATTTTAAAGGCAAGCCATTACCATTCTACGAAAAGCTTTGTACCATCTTTGGTAAGGATAGAGCTACAGGTTCTCGAGCCATTGATCTTGGAGATGATGATGTTGTACTAAAGACACCTATGTCACCCATTGAAGTTGATATAGATAGTCCTATGCCTAGTGAATCTAATAAACGTAAAAGAGGCAAGAGTGCTGAGTTCATCGAGACTTTCAAGGATTGTTCTAAAGACTTGACATATCAAATCGAACACTCTATTGGTGGGCTAGGAGAAAAAATTATGGCAAGTGGTAATCAGGAAATTGCTGTTGATAAGTTGGACGAAGTTATCACAGTTATACAAAATATACCTGGCCTAACCGCACATGTATTAGAGGGATGCACGTCATTGGTCGTGATGCAAGTAAGGCCCGTATATTCTTACGAGGTTCGGAAGAAGATAAAATCATCTACATTCAAATGCTTGAAGATGGTTCTTTGGTTTAGCTGCTACTGATTTACAATTGGTTGCAGATGGCTTTTTTAATTTCTTGCAAATAATTCCACAAACATGTTTATGCATGGCTGTTGGTACAATGGTTTTGATGTTGGTGATTTCATTTTGTTTATGACTCTTTTCATGAATTTGGTGTAACTTAATAAAATGGTTCACATTAAACTCGTGTACCTTTGTTTTAAAAAAGTTTCATGTTTAATCACCAGCTATTTATGCTCGTTGAAAGTGTTTATGCAGTCTGTGGTCACATGTGGATTGGTTCGTTGCTCAAAATATATAGGTAGCTAATGTGTATTGTAATGACTGATTCTCTCTCATACCAAACAAAAGAATTAATTCTCGAGTACATTCCAATGCTCAATTCCCTACTCACGCCAAACAATAGAATCCACTCTGAGATTTCAAAGTCTTTCCCTTTCTCTACAATTCCATTCTCTACTCTAATTTCATTCTTTGTGATTCAGTCCTACCAAACGTCCCCTAAGTGGGTACCAAGGCCAAGTGCCGAATGGCATTGGTTGCCCGAATGGCTAAAACCCCAAGTGGGTTCCAAGGCCAAGTGACGAATGGCACAGGTTGCCAGAATGACCAAAACCCAAAATGGGTTTCGTATAATAACCAGGGCCGAGTGCCGAATGGCACAGGTTGCCCAAACAGCCAAAACCCCAAGTGGATACCAAACAACAACCCATGTCCAAAATCCGAAAGGCACAAGTTGCCTAAGCTAAGTTGCATCCGAAAGGATAAACAACCAGAAAATAAACTAAGTCTTAAATAACTCATTCTTAGTTTACTCGCACTATACGAACTAAGTAGCCAAAATAAATAGAGGATGGAAGGAATATACGTATGCGTAACACAAAGATAACCACAATAACTTGCAATAACTAAGACATGGACGTTCATATATTCATTCAAGACAAAAATGCGTTACAATACGCGGCGGCTACGTAGCCCCGAAAAGAAAAAAAGACTAGGTACATAATAACTTCACAAGGAACTCAGAATACCCTAAATCCATAACTCTTGATGGAAGTATCCGAGCCCCGGAATTTGAGAACCAACTGAAAATACCTAAAAATGATTATAAAAGCTTCACGGAAGAATCCGAAGCACCTGGAACCCATAGTCAAAATGGAGGCACTCGTATCTTCATATCTGACAAACTTCACATCTAAGCTGATGCATCTTGAACCGAAGGACCCTCCTTGTCAACCTGGTCGCCCGACCCTGGCTCTCCGGCAGCCGCCTCCGCAGTGGAGGCCATACTGAAGCACCTGAAGGGTTGACAATGGCGGACTCTGAAGGAGCGGGGTCCGGAAACGTTTCAATCAGCTCATTAAAGGACCTATAGTAAGTCGTGCAGATCTTGGAGATGTAAGGATACTCTTGGGTTAACGCCTGATCATATAAAGATTGATATTTCCCAACGGCATCCATGTCCAAACCCTCCACAACCTCCAGCGCTTTTGCCGCTTCCTCTGGTTTCCTCCCTAAATTTGCCCCATCTATAAGCCCCGACTGATAGAACAAGTTGAAAGGCTCGGCCAAAGCTGACTTAAACTCATGGCTCCCTAACAGACGACGAACCACCTCAGAAATAAACTCATTCACAATCCGATTGCGGTCAATCTCCACATTACCCGATGAGATAGCCAAGTCCTGCTTTTCCTTCTTCAGCCCCTGACAAGCTTTCTCTTCGTCACTCAATTGCAGCCTAGTCTTTGCAAGCTCAGCCTCTAAGGAGTTAATCTTCTCGGCCTGATCCTTGGATACTTTCCTCCATTCTTCTTTCTCCTTCTCCAGGTCCGAGATCCTTCCATTCAAACCCTCCTCCTTCGACAAACACTTAGCATGCTCAGACCTCAACCTGATAAGTTCCTCCGGCTCTCCCGCGGCGCATCCGGCGTGATCAACCTTTAGCTTTTCAAGCTCTCCTTGAACCTCCTGCAACTTCCTCTGCTCATCCCCAGACTTACGATCACATTCTCTATGAGCAACGGCCAACTTGGCATGATCATCCATCAAGTTCTCAAAACGAAAGAGAACATTCGCAAAGGCCGAAGCAGTCTTCCCCAGAAACAGCCAAGAACGATTGATGGCCTTGTGATCATCATGGGCATCCAGAAATTTCTCCTCTCTCGGAGTAGCTAGGTGAATCATCATGTCTCGAAAAATGCCTGCATTATTCATCATGTCCCCTCTCTTCAATGACCAATCCGGAATGAAAGCCTCGTCGGAGGAGTCAGCATCAACATCCACATCTTCCTCCTCGGCAACCTTCTTACTCCGATCGGAGGAACCAGCCTTCGAACCACCTAAGAAGCCAGAAAAGGCATAAGTTATGAAACAAACCGATGAATGAAAACGTTAGAAAGGCATAAAAACAGTTCCGGGATATACCAGCTTCAGCACTTCTGGAAGACAGACCAGTCGGTGGTATTGAACGGATCGGGTCCGGATTAGCAATCTCAGTAGAATCAAGGTCAACAACCTCAACATTCTCAGCCACCTTACTCTTTTTCTCAAGACGAGAAAAAATGTTGCTCCCAGCTCTCTTTTGCCCAGACTGAGATTTGGAACCTTCGGCCGCACCCGAAGGTTGCTTCAACCCTAGCCTTGCAGTCTGCTCCATCTTTTTCTCCTTTACCGTCAAAACCTTCTCACTTGGAGCCTCAACTTCCAACAAATCAGCAGTTTTTTCCGGAACAAGAGCATTCGAAGCCAGCGGCTTCGTTAGATGCATTTCCACCTCCCGACCGTCCGGAAGCTTGTCTCCCTTCTGTACACTCACACTCTGACGGAGCGATGGGTTCCTCAAATAATCTGCCATTGTAACACCTGAAAAAAAGATAAGGGCGATGATAAGGCAACGAGGTTGCGAAAAAACACACACATTAAAAAATAAAAAAAATAAAAAAATAAAAAAAAAAGAAAAAGGAAGAAGACAAACAAACAACACACGAAAGACAAAGGCTATACCCCTTCCCTCCTCATCCCTCAGAGCCGCCCGGTATCCGGGGAACTTCCAGTAAGTAGACAAACCCATCATATACAAAAAGTCATGAGGAACTTGGCAAGGCTCAATAACCTTCTCGGCCAACTGCTCAGCATGAGCAACATTGTACTCGCCCTTCGGAAAAGGATCCGAGACATCTGAATCATGGTGCCTCCAAGCCATAGCAAAAGGAATGGCACGTCTATCTATCAGGAAGAACTGATCCTTCCAACCCTTCAGACAAGACGGAAAGTCACCAAAACACACCTTCCTCTTTGCACCCGTTCGTTTCTCAAAGGAAAACCAACTACCTTGCTTACTCAACTTATAGAAAACTCGGAACAAAGAAGTCGTCAGAGGTATATGCAAGCTCTGGCAGTATACCTCAAAAAGAGTCACTCTATGCAGGCCGAGAGGAACCAATTGAGAAATGTGAACCTTAAAGTATCTGATGACCTCTAATAGGAAATTAGAAAAGAGAACATTGAGCCCCCCCTCAAAAAAGTACTCCACATAAAGACCAATCGCGTCGGTCGGCAACTGATCCATTGTCATACCTTTCGGAGGAACCCTCGGATGTAAGTCCTTGGGAATTCCGAAAGAATCGATCATGGCAAGAATGTCCGATGGACGCATCTTCGAAGTTTTATTCGCCATATCAAACTTTTTTAGATCGCGCTCAACGGCAAAACCATCCTGACCCACTGACACGGAGGACTCCGACATAATAGATGGAAGAAGTATAGCCAAAACAAACAAAAAAATTACCAAACGCGTGCACCACAGGACGTACCTAAAAAATAAGCTAACAAGCGCTCCGGAAGAATCGTTCGGAAAACGGAAGAAAACGGTTGACAGAGAATACGCAAGGCTAGAGAGAGAAACTACAGTGGTAAAAATGAGAGAAAGTGAGCTATTTATAGGGAAAAAGATGAGCACAAAACGACGTACCGTACAAGGGGGCCACGTGTCATCCTTTGGGCCACACGATCCAAAAACACGCATACGTGTCATGATCCAAGAACGCAGTAAAAACGACGGCGCTCCTTAAACAACACATTAATTACATTTAACTTTTATACACTTACATAACTCAACAAAAACACGTCATACCCTCCGGAAAACAACAAAAACAAGGACTTTTGAGTATCACACCATTGGAATAACCAATATTATGATACTGGGGGGGGGGGACATGTTGGCGTATGTATCCTTCAGATCCTAGCCGAACGAAACAGACTAACGTCCAGACGAAACCGAACCGCATCCGAACGGAACAAGCCAAGTCCGAACAAAACAAGCCAATCCACTAAACCCTAATATCCGAAGGACTACTCACCTTCCGGATAGCCCAACCATCCGGACACGAGATAATTACGCAAACCAGAGTACAAACAAGTACACAAAGTACATGGTAGTGGAGCATAAACTAGCGAACACTAAGGGATTAAGTACAAACCAACCTGGCACCTCACATAGACTGCCTATAAATAGTGGAGAAATCCTCTTGCAAGGTTAACTAATTTTTACTCTCTCTCTTCCTTACTCTATTTTTACTCTTTATCTCTCTAGAGCTTCGTACTTACTCTCACGCCGGAGGTTGGTCCTGGGATACATTCCCGGGGCGAGACTAACGGACGTTTTCGTCTTACAGGTAACCAAAAGGACAGAGGCGTATGAAAGAATACCTAGAATCCGAAGGACCAATTGTAGTACGAAGGATTCATTTTGCTTGTTTGGGGTAGACGCAAGATTTTACCTCAACAACCACACTATTTACTTTCTGTAAATCACAATCTACTTGGCTTTAACGAGCCCACCAAATGTATATAGTTACAACTTAAAACAATGCAAATAACTTACTTTTTCCAAATGTATAACTAATCTTATAAATCATTTGACCACATCAGCTTACGAGACTTGAAATATGAAAAGTGACAGTTTCAAGCATTTATGCTTTGCAGTATCTGGCTTGCAGTTTTTGGTGGCCAGTTATAATACAAAAGTCCCGTTAAAAACCCACGCAACAATTGGCAACGAACAACTCATATATTCAGGGCCGTCCTGTAGTTTTTGGTGGCCCTAAGCAATAACAATAAAGAGGCCCTATTACACTTATAAACTAAAGAAAAATTGCATATAAAAAATTTAATTATATGACGCATGTATATATGTAATATTATATGTATTTATATGCAAAACTAATAAAAATGTGACCTATTTTAAGTGAAGGCCCTATGCGACGTCACCTATTGCATACTCCACCGAGATCCATCTGCATATATTGGTTTGAACTTGTTTATTTGTGTTGGTCCCTTTTACTTGGTTAGTGGTTAACTACAAATTTAATCTAACCAAGTTCTAAGGAATAACGATGTAATGATTAATAACTTAATAATAAAACGTAAAAGATAAGAAACAATGTTTTTCAATGTTTAACTCTTTATTAGAAATTAATCAAAAGAATTATACTAAAGTGTTTGCGGAATAAACACTTGGGATTGAAATGATAAGTATGGTGTGTTACTCCTCACTAAACTTAAGCTATACTTAAGTAGCAACAAAAGACCCACTAAGCTATCTTAGGGATGGTTGCTATTTGGAGAGAGTAAAAGTTTTTAGTTTGTGAATGTCTAAGCATTAAGTGCACAAACTCCGCAACCTTTACTCTCTCTTATGACTCCTATTTATACACAAGTATATTACAACCGTTATGATAAAGACAAAGATTACATCAGCCTAGTTGAGACAAAATGCTTGCGTATTTTGTCTCTGTTACATAAGTCTATTTTGGGCAAACGACAATAGTGCTTTCTGAGGTTCAGATATGACACCATCCTGAACTCAAGCCATTCAGGGAAAGTTTGACTTTGAGAGGGTACAGACACACTTTGCAATTTCAAACGTTTCCCGCCTTGTCCCCCCATTCTTCAGGCTTCATGTCTTTATTCTTCAGTCTTTAACTTTTGTTGCTTCAGTGAGGAGTAACTTGGGATTCAGTGAGCTATTGTCATCACTCACTGAATCCATCACCTTCTTCTTTGGCTTAGGTGCCACTCACTGAGAATTCGCCTCACTGAATGGAAAACTTTTCTTAAGCTTGTCCTAAGCATCCTGAAGATGACTCACTGAGTGACTGTACACTCAGTGACTTGATTACGTTTAAGGGAATCCAACACTTAGGTTATTTTATGTTCAAATCCTAGTTAGAGGAAGCTTGGGGAAATTCAGTGACCCAACAATTTGCGAGAAAATTACTGCAAGAGAACAAAAAGCCGCCACTTTGCACATTGTAGACCAATTTTCAAGGATTTCGAATCTTAAGTTCTTATGGGCGATCCGCAGGTCCATCTAGCCGAATACATATGACCTAACCCGCAGCATCCACGCACTTCTTCATCTTCACAAATTCTTAAGCGGACCAAAATTTCAAATTCAAGTTTTTTTGAAAATTGGTCTAAAAAGTAAACCCATGCTATTTGATCTCATCTCTTGCGTAACTTTCATTTTTTTTGCAAAGGTCATTCCTCATTTGGGTCACTCTTTCAAGCCTTACAAAGTCTTTATTACGAACCTCAGGCCCATTTATAAACTTATGGATAAGAAATATGCCACGTCGAATATAGCAAGCCAAACACAGACATGCAACGTGGCACACTTCTTAACCTGTTCCTTAAACTACAAACTTGCTAAAAACGGTTCAAAGAACATAAATCGTGTCACATCACATCTCCCTCCATTTCTTAACCCACATTTGAAATAAATGCAACTCTATCCCACAACTTCTTCTAACACGTTAACCCGTCTAACCCGTTTAACCAATATGACAACCATATCAAACTCTTTGATGTGGTTTCGAAAGGGTCTTCGAATCCACGACAACCCGGCTCTCGAGTACGCTGCGAAAAACTCTAGCAATGTCTACCCGGTTTTTGTTATTGACCCTCATTATATGAAGCCTGACCCGGGTGCGTTCTCGCCCGGTTCAAGGCTGGCTGGAGTGAACCGGATACGGTTCTTGCTTGAGAGTTTAGTTGATTTGGATTCTAGTTTGAAGAAGCTTGGTTCAAGGTTGTTGGTGTTTCATGGTGAACCTGGTGATGAGTTAATTCGTTGTTTAAAAGAGGTAATTTAGCAGTAACAGTCTTTTAACTGGTTAAAAGAAAATTTTATTTTTTAATTAGTGTTTCATAATTAATGATAAGATATTTGCTTTAACTTTACAGCTAAAGTTAGAGTTGTATATACTTATTCAGTTATTTGTAACAAGGAAATGTTGGTGACCAAAGAGGTCAAGTTAAGTAAAATTGCAAGTGTACCTAGGTGTTTAGGCTCTCGAGTCTCGACGGGAGAATCCAGGTTATTTAGGCACAAAAGAGAGTATAGTTACTTTTTTCAGATTATTGTAAAAGTACCTAAGTTGCGATAATCCTTTGAGAACACGCAAAGACCACATAGTGTCCTACATTGTGTAAGTGGTCATGTATTTGTCAAGGGGTGGGAGTTAATTTAAAGAGGTGATAATGCATTTGATTAGAATTCATTAGAGATAAACCCGAAACCAAATGACCAGCTTGTAGGTAAAAAATGGGTCGAAATTGCCGCCCTTACGTCTTTGTTACTTCGTTTTACTTTTTTCATCTGGGTTTTTACCCTTCTAAGTTTATAGTTTGTTACCTCTGATACGTGATTATGTAATTTGCAGTGGAACATAAAAAGGTTGTGCTTTGAGTATGATACCGACCCATATTATCAAGCTTTAGGTGCTAGAGTTAAGGTAAGCATCGTCTAATCATCATCTCCAGTTTGTTTACTAGTCACTCACCTTTACTTCAACGCGTTCCCTTATGAATTTAACCACATACTTTTACAGAACTATGCTTCAGAGAATGGTATTGAAATATTCTCTCCAGTGAGTCATACATTGTTTAATCCTGCNAAAAACGGTTCAAAGAACATAAATCGTGTCACATCACATCTCCCTCCATTTCTTAACCCACATTTGAAATAAATGCAACTCTATCCCACAACTTCTTCTAACACGTTAACCCGTCTAACCCGTTTAACCAATATGACAACCATATCAAACTCTTTGATGTGGTTTCGAAAGGGTCTTCGAATCCACGACAACCCGGCTCTCGAGTACGCTGCGAAAAACTCTAGCAATGTCTACCCGGTTTTTGTTATTGACCCTCATTATATGAAGCCTGACCCGGGTGCGTTCTCGCCCGGTTCAAGGCTGGCTGGAGTGAACCGGATACGGTTCTTGCTTGAGAGTTTAGTTGATTTGGATTCTAGTTTGAAGAAGCTTGGTTCAAGGTTGTTGGTGTTTCATGGTGAACCTGGTGATGAGTTAATTCGTTGTTTAAAAGAGGTAATTTAGCAGTAACAGTCTTTTAACTGGTTAAAAGAAAATTTTATTTTTTAATTAGTGTTTCATAATTAATGATAAGATATTTGCTTTAACTTTACAGCTAAAGTTAGAGTTGTATATACTTATTCAGTTATTTGTAACAAGGAAATGTTGGTGACCAAAGAGGTCAAGTTAAGTAAAATTGCAAGTGTACCTAGGTGTTTAGGCTCTCGAGTCTCGACGGGAGAATCCAGGTTATTTAGGCACAAAAGAGAGTATAGTTACTTTTTTCAGATTATTGTAAAAGTACCTAAGTTGCGATAATCCTTTGAGAACACGCAAAGACCACATAGTGTCCTACATTGTGTAAGTGGTCATGTATTTGTCAAGGGGTGGGAGTTAATTTAAAGAGGTGATAATGCATTTGATTAGAATTCATTAGAGATAAACCCGAAACCAAATGACCAGCTTGTAGGTAAAAAATGGGTCGAAATTGCCGCCCTTACGTCTTTGTTACTTCGTTTTACTTTTTTCATCTGGGTTTTTACCCTTCTAAGTTTATAGTTTGTTACCTCTGATACGTGATTATGTAATTTGCAGTGGAACATAAAAAGGTTGTGCTTTGAGTATGATACCGACCCATATTATCAAGCTTTAGGTGCTAGAGTTAAGGTAAGCATCGTCTAATCATCATCTCCAGTTTGTTTACTAGTCACTCACCTTTACTTCAACGCGTTCCCTTATGAATTTAACCACATACTTTTACAGAACTATGCTTCAGAGAATGGTATTGAAATATTCTCTCCAGTGAGTCATACATTGTTTAATCCTGCACATATTATCGAAAAGGTAGTTTTCGTTAAGGATTTTCCTACACATGAAATTAGACTACTTTTTTTTAACGAATGAAAATAGACTACATAATGAACATATTCAGCATACATGGTTTCATTTGATGAACAGAATGGAGGAAAACCACCAATGAATTGCCAATTGATCCTGAAACTTGTTGGCGAACCTCAGTGGTTATCATCTCCGCTTTCTACTACACTCGATACAATTCCTCCTATTGGAGATGTTGGCAATTGTGATATTATAGAAGTTCCAACACTTAAACAGCTTGGCTATGAAGACATTCAAGAGGTCTGTGCCTATTAACATTAACTTTTATTTTATTTTTTGTTTTTTTTGTTTTTGTTTTGCTTTGTGTTTGTTTGTTTGTTTATTTGATTTTATTTGTTTCTGTATGTAAGTTATATTTCTTGATTATTGATTCATGCTTCAAACTAAATTGTGAAAATGCTTTATTTTGTTTTTAACTTCGTCTTAA